>JBCAUI010000001.1:4360-36336 GCA_038406195.1 Haplosyllis anthogorgicola
CACACAGGCAGACATCCAGATGGACTCAGGGCTGAGATCCTTGGGAACAATGCACTTACTAAGGGTTTGGCCTGGGCGGCTCCTTTCCTTCCCTAAGTGAGCAAACTCGAGCTATCGTGGGGTGTACTGAGAGCACTTACCAGCCTAAATCCACTTAGCTGCCACCATGTCTAAGGGTGAAATAATAAGACACGAGCAGTATTGCCTTAGACAGTTTTATTGAGTGCTGAATGTATGTACATGTGTGTGGTTGTGTGTTCCCGGGCAGCACTGGCTGCTCAATGGCTGGGTTGACCTTTATACTGCCACAGTAACCAAGGCTACAGATAAACAGAATAGACTGGCTGTGAGTCCCCAGATTAACAGGTTAGATTGAAGGGAGACTTCACTTGGTTATTCAGTGGGAAAGAGGGCAGGTTGTTACACTAACAAAAGTCACTGCTAGACAATTATCATCTTGTATGAGTAGCAAATTCACATGAGCTTCTTTTTGGTCAGGTGAGATGTACAAGGGATAGTATCCTTCTTCATATCCAAAGACGTTGATTGATATGTTGTTTTGGCTTTCAAATTTTGGAACTTGTTTCACTTCAACAGGATAAGAAATATCTTTCATGTTTAACTCATGTTCATAGGGTTGATGATACTTACTAACTCTGTAGCCATTCTGTATTGCTGGATGGATTGCTGCCAAAACACACCAAAGAAAGCATTTATCATCATTGTTTTCAATATTCAAGATTCCCTTGTTGAGGTGTAGTTTCCTGGGTAAAAGTAGGTACTGTGATCCCTTCAATGGCTGATACTTTCCCATAATGATTTTCAAATAGAATACTTCTTCAATGGTCCAGCCAAATCCTTCTCTCTGAAATTCTTGACAATTGCTGAATATCTTCATGTAGGCTTCATCAACTTTCTTTTCTATGGAGTCTCTCTCTTCATCATTTAGTGTCATAGCACATCTACTGGTGAAGAATCCTACAGTATCAATTTCATTGCTTTCCTTGTCATATCACACAAACTTGATCCCACAAGACATATGCCATTTGGTACCTCTGTTGCTGTCAGCTTCTGTCTTCACTATTGTTATCACATCTTCTTTTCTGTCACTAAACAGCTGTAATACATCAACCTTTTGCAACCCTTCAACTTCATATGTCTCTTCTTTCAATGCATTATTAAGAGCATTTGTCATCTTTGATCCATCTGTGACATTGTCTTCTTGGCTGTTGTCCTGATGATCATCTTGCTTTGGGTGGGTTAGAAGGTGAATTTGTAAATCTTGCACAGTATCAGATATGTATCCACATAGATTACATTAATACTTTTCTTCAATTCTTGGTCTTTTTTAGCAGAGGTTGTATGATATCTTCATTTTCTTTTTCATTATTTTTTTGTTGCTTGGGTTCTTAGGACACTTCTTTGTATGTGCTTTGAGATTATCTTTCCTGCCAAATGATTTTCCACAAGCATCACAAGTGTGGGATTTGTTGTGAGACTGAAATATTGGAAGTATGTTTCAATAATATGACATTATTAAGTCTATTTAATAATTAATAATAGTGATAAAATCAGGAATTCAGAACAGGATATCCAAAGATTTACTGAAGGCAAAGCCCATGAATCAATGGAGTCCTGTAATGATTAAAATTCTAAACATAATTAATATGATGAAATAATAAGTGTTGCTACATAAAAATAAATAAATAATAATCAATTGATAATTCAAAGTATGATATCCAGAGATTTACTGAAGGCAAAGCCCAAGAATCAATGGAGTCCTATGACAAATAAATAAATAAATAAAATAAATAAATAAATGCACAAACATTAAATAAATAATTAATAAATATGTGAAAAATAAACAATAAAACAGGATATCCAGAGATTTACTGAAGGCAGAGCCCAAGAATCAATAGAGTCCTATTATAAACAACCAAATAAAGTGTGCAAAATTTTAAATAATAAATATTAAATAATAAAAGTCAGTTAATAAATAAAAATAAAAAAAACAACTAAATTTTAATTACTTACATGTTCATGTCTATTCTTCCTAAAGCCTTCTTTGAAAATTTTGTTGCAATGTTTGCATTTGTGTTCCATAATTAGGATGCTTCTCCAGTGGTGTCCAATGTTGAAATGCAGTAGCTAGCTTCTCCACCAGCTGGCTTATATAGCCACATAGATGTGGGTACCCATTGTCTATGTATGCTGGTCAACTGAACAGATATGCTGGTACACAGCAAAATCAATATCACCATCATATTATGGAATACAAATGCAAGCATTGCAACTGTTAGCAAGAAATTAAAATACAAATAAATAAATTGCTGGAGATCAATAATATATAATTGTAATGATTACTAGTAATAATTAATATGATGCATCCCAAACGGATCATCCCTGTTGCATCCCTGAGTTATAGACCTCATAATTATCCTACTTTTACTCTACACAGATGCATAGTATTTCTGTTATAACATAATGGATTTCTTTTTTAAAAAAAAGAGAGAAAAACCATATCCTGAAAGTTTTGCTTTTATGTAAAAGCTTTGGTTGTAATAAGAGATTTTAACATCTGAAGGAATTCGAATGAATTAGAGAGCATTGCAAAAGTAAAGATACGAAAGTAAACAAAGAATTCGTGGCATCAATAATTCATAATGATACTGTTTTGACACAATGACATAACCTACGTCTTTAGTAATACTAAGAGAAAATGATAAGTACATCTAGAACTTCACGGAGAAATATCAAATAGGCCTGTGATATTCCTTTCGTTTGTGTTCATCGAACAAGGAGATCTAATTCTAAAGCTGTCTTGTGGAAAACAATTAAACTTTTGGTAGCTATTCAAACTTTACCTTAAAACTTTACATTGTCCCATGCATTTACAAGTCAAATAAGCTTACTTATTTTTCTTCTGAAGTTGCATTACATTTTATCATCACAATACACTGAATGAATAATACGCAACAAGTAAAACTTCGGAATCTGATACATACCACCACTTAGATTTCCTGATGTGCACACTGAGAGCAGCACTACCAGTATTCTGTTCCACATGATTTTTCTTTTCTCCGATGTTTTTTTATTACCTGAATATGAATAGAATGAAGAATTAATTTTAACATTGTAACACTGAAAATGGTTTGCAATTGTGATATCGTGAACGATATGGCATTAGATGTTGTGATAACGATCTGAAACATTAGCAACCAACTCCTATTTCTCTCCCTGTGCCATCTGTGACTTCACTCTTTAAGTAATCCTTTGGTTTTACCTTTTGACTGTTATTGAGAGTCCCTTTTGATAAATGTCACAAATTCCTTCAATGGTTATTTCTCTTACAGATATTGCTCCTGCAGTGTAACTCAATGGTTGCATATAATGTCCAGGTTCCTCTTAAAAGGAAGAAAATCTCTGCTGAATTAAAACCAATATCCTCTAAACATCCCTAAATGATAAGGAAGCCGGGATTAATGTAGCAAAAAAGTCACGGTAGTTCAGCAAATCCTACTTAGTGGTGCATTTAATATCCTCTGGAATTGAGCCCCCAATGGTGAACAATCAGTTGAATGGTGAAAAGCAAGTATCATCATCCACAGTTTGATTACCCCATTGCTGGGAGAAGCAGTGTTGTCAGGGAACCATCAGGGAGATGGAGGTTTTATAATGCTGCCGGTCTACTGCTCCCTTCTGCCAGCAGGAGCGACAGGCACCAGGGCTAGCAGACGGGATGTAAGCGTGCCTGTCACCCACTACTTCTTGAAATATTGACAGCAATCCTCCTCAGCTTTGCCAACTAAAGCCTCCCACTTCATGGGTGGGCCTTTTCTGCATCTATTAATGCGCTACAGGTTTCTTTCCGACTTTCCTTATTCAAATTTTATAGTTACTCCTTATTTCACCAGGATGAAACTCAAACGAGAGTGTAAATGGAACTTTTATGAGTTCGTTGAGCGGGACCCCATGCCAAGTTTTCCTTTTCAATATGACAAAAAACCGTTCTCTACCAGAAAGCACTCTCACTCCATGTTGATTCTTTCTTGACTTGACCGTTATTTGAAGAAATCATATTGTACAATATCACTTTTATGAAAGAAAGCTAATGCAGGCAATTATCACCATTAGCTTTCAAAAGAAGTCGCTTGCTTAAAAACAACCTCTTCAATTCTTGTTAATTATCTTGCGCCTTGGTAATGAGCAATACCACAATGCTAATTTCGGGTATGAGACTAATCCTCTGGCTAATGCTTAGACCCTAAATACAATGGCCATTGTCTTGCCGATCCCCAGCCTCAACTACGCCACTGGAACTGATTTGCAAAATTCATTTCATGAGTATTAGTTTTTTTCTGTGCCAGCTTTATGGACAGCCACTTCTTTTGTGATTACGAAGCAGGTCTGTGACGAACCAGTCAAGCGCACGTAAAGCTGACCGACCAACTTCCCGCAAATCGCTTCAGTGCAGCTTTAATTTGCTCCTTCACTGCTGCAAATTTGTTCTTAATTTGTAGGAGAGCCATTCATTATGGTATCTATGGTCTCACAGATGTCCTGAAGTCGAAGCTGCATGAAGCTGGGATACAGGCAAACACAGCGCGGGGGCAATGATGTCAGCTCATGCCTGATTGAACTCCTAGTATGGCCAGCATTCATCCCTTCCATAACCCACATCCAGTTTCTACGCTGCTCAAAGTCTCATATTCAAGCAATGCCAACCCATTCTTATGTGCAGACATTTCATGAAGCAAAGGATTTGGAGTTTGAAAAGAAGATTTATCACACAATACAAAGCGATGGCTTGATGATATGAACGGTGTACACTTTATTACCGCTCTTAAATTACACAAGGATCCCCAAATCTTAGGTTACCATAATCCTGCCATTTTAACCTTAACTTCCTTTCTTAAGACTTTTCTAAATATAAAACTAACCCTAACCCTAACCCTCAGAAATTTATTACGTTTGTGAATTTATATTTGTTTCTTGTACAGATGCCGTGCCTATTATAATGTTAACCTAATACGAAAGAATGAAATGGCAGAAAAGATATCAATTGTCATTTATGGTATCGGGTTTTAACTGGTAAATGACGGTAATCTTTAGTTTGCAACTTGATTACATCGTGCCTTAAAAATCTGCTTTATTTTTAGAGTCGTAAAAGCACAGTATAATCCATATTGGTGAAATCTGTAGATGAATAGTAGGTACACATTAATAGTATGAAAATGATTTAATGTGTTCCATGAAGTGCAAAATACAGACACATGTTGTGACAGGCAGCTAAAAAAATGATGACCTGTACAGACGATAATTGACTCATTCGACTAATTAAACTAGATTTCACTTTATTTGTTGAAGACAGTATTTTGTCTCGTTTAAACACATGGACTACCTACAGGTTTTGCACAATACAGTCAAATGTTTGCACAAAAGCCCTGAGCGCATTTCCCACTACCCACTGTAGTTTGTAATAGTGATAAGCGCAAAATGCGATCGTTCGCACCAGAAAATATTGGAAGCTTCTGTGAAACCATAAAGACTTTAGTTCCTATTACACTGCAAATCCTAAGATATATCTATTTTTCTATGTTTTCTATGGCTCACATCACGCAGAGGAAGATACACGGAACGATGTAACAGTTTCAACCCAACCCCTGAGCCAGCAGGGTAGGGCCAACTCGACCCCTACCCTCCCCACACTAGTGTCAGGGTGACCCCTCTGAGCTAACAGGGTACTACCCTTCTGGCCCTACACATTCGCGTCGGGTCAAACCAACCCCTTGTATAAAATAAATTTCTATGCGACATTGGACATAATTTTGATAATTTTCCTACAGTTTTCAGATCTAGATATCTTTGAACTGTGTATTCCATGTGCCTCTGCCATCTTGGAAATATGTTGTTCTTCATTAAAGAAATAAAAATCCTTTATTATGATGGGTACTGAGGGAGAAAAGAATAATGATGATGACAGTTGTGGTGCATGTGGTGGAGGGGTGGAGTCTCCGGTATCAGGAGAGCCTCTGACACAGGAGACACCCCTTAAAGTGGAACTTAAAAGAATTCACTCATTCCCATCTTATCTAAGCACCAAATATAATCTAAGACTGATGTTAATGCTATATTAGAGCTTTGGGACAGACAGGTGTTCAATGTAAGTAATATCCCTGATTTGTACTTATTTCTGACTTTTCACCTATGATAATGCAGGGAGTCAAGTTAATCTCTTGACGCCATTTATTCACCAGTATACATCTATGTATAACACCAGAAAGTAGAACATTGATGCCAGAAACTGGGGTGCATTATGATGCCAGAAATTTTTGTGCACTTGGCACCATTTACCCTCATTTAATACTCCATGTTGATGCCGGAAACCTCTATTTCTTGTGTGTGATGTGGGAAATAATTATGTCATTATAATGGTTGATGCCAGAAATACAATATTTTCATTCTCCTTTTCAGCCTCCTCCCACTACACCCATTTCCAACATGTTGTTCTTTATGGCTGGACAGCTTGTACACCCTAGAAAATTAGCAGCAGAAATGCGTTCTGACTTCAGCAACTACCTCACATTCAATAAAGAGGTCATGATGGCTTTTGCAGGGAAGCAATATCTTCAGAAATGGAATGTTGACATTATGCAGTATTCTTATGACATCAGGAATGGCCATACTCCTATGGATGAGCTGCAAGTGTCTGTTTTGGCTCACTTGATAGGCAAGCACATTGGCCTGCTGGGTTGTGATGGTTTTGTGTGGTCTACACAAGATGATCAGCAGCTGGATCAGTGCACTCTGATCCTAACATTGTGCCATTCCTTCGAGCTTATTAACACTATTCCTAGATGGCTGAATTTAATAACAAGAAGCAATAAGAAGAAAGTTGCTTCTAATGAAGAAGACACTTCACCTAAGGAAGCTGACAAGGCAGTGCAAGGTGTAGCTGCTGACCCTGGAAAGGCTGGACAGCCTCTGCCCCACCCACACCTGCCCAACCTAAAAACTGAAGAAAGACACATGTGTGGGGTGGGAAGCATAGGCATTTGCCTAAAAGGCAGTGCATCGAGTCCAGTGAAAACCACTTCTTGGATTCAGTCTCCACTGAAGAAGGCCACAAAGAAAGTGCAGGTAATGCATGGCATCTCATTTTCTTGTGTCACATATAATTTCCATTTTCCGGTGTCACATTTAATTTTCAATGTTTTTCCATCATCAAGCTTTGATGCAATCAATTGTCACTTATTGTTTTGTCCATACTTTACAGAATCTGGTAAAAATGATGCTTGGGAGGTGACCCCACCCAAACCTGCCCTTAGATGCATGAAGAGACTAAGATGCAATAACTCTCCAGAGTACAAATACATTCCTGATGATAGTCCTTCTGAGAAGCAATCTGATTCTGACATTGTTTTCAGCTCAGCATCAAGTTATGAGCCCCAGGCCAGAGGTACTGTTTCTTAAATTTCAATAATAATTTGCCTAATAAACTTTCAATGTAGAATACATAATTTTGACACCAGAAACTTGATGCCAGAAAATGCTTAACTATTGTGGTGCCAAAAATTAATTTGATGCTGGTAAATTGATGCCTGATATTATGATACCTCCCATTGTCTTATAGAAAGTAACAGCTCAAGTGAAGATGTCACAGAATCTGAGTCACCAGAAGAGGATAAAAAGAAATGGAGAAGGTGTGTGCCCCAAAAGAAAATTGCCACTAAGAAAGGTTCACTGAAAGTGGCAACTCATGGTATCTGCCATAGGAGGTGCTGACAGAGGGTGTATACATGTGGCATGTGCAAGAAAACTTTTAAGGTGTACACGGAAATGAAAGCACATAAAGATTCCCATGGTGTACAGTTCAGGTGCTTGGACTTTCTTCCATGTACTAAAGCCTTTGCAACAGCAGTAGGACTTCAGCAACATGTAAGAGGTCACAAGGATTGTTACCTGGGGTGTTCAAATTGTGATAGAAAGTTTGTGTTCGAGTTGCAGCTAAAAAAACATGAGAAAACCCATTCAGATTTCCAGCCCTATCACTGCCACATTTGTGGCTGCCCTAAAGGATATAAGAATAAGAGTGATTTCACTCACCATGTACATAAGCATGTACTGGAGCTGGCAGCTGAACAGAACAAGGAAGAGGTGAAGGTGGAGTTCCTGTGCACAGACTGGGATACATGGGTATTATGAAAAAACACCTGTCTGACCATATGGTCAAGCACAAAATGGTGGAGTGCTCTATTTGTCAGCCTAAATTCAACCATAGGCAGAAGTTAAAAGCTCACAAACTGAAGGAACACAAGGAGGCTGAAAATGATGGGCAATAGTCAGAACGTATTTTGTGAACAAAGACTTGACAGGTATAGTTACCACTTACTTCATTCAGTTGGTGAATAAATGATGATGTCCAGTTTGAATTCATTTTTTTTTATCTCTTTATTGAAACAGTAAACAAATATGACAAAATTTGATGCCATAAATCTCTTATTACTTTAAAGTATGTGATGCTGTTCACTTAAGTAATAGGTTGACACCAGAAATTTTGACGCTGGTAAATGGGTATCCAAATATCTATAATGTTTTTGATGCCAGAAGGAAACTTGTTACATGTGAAGTATTGATGCCTACCATTTATGATGCCTGCCACTTACAGCCCTACAACTGCATTGTAATGAACACCTGTATTTATCATGTACATGGCATTATGCATCATATTCCTAACATCCCCACTGGCTGGGAACACTTCCCAATGGCTGTTGTACCAGCATACAATATCTTTTCCCATCATTTGGGCCATTGCATGCATTTCTACATCAGTAGCCAATGCCTTGCCCCTCATATTTGTCAACATGACATACTCTGGCCCACTTTTGTAATCTGTGAAAGGTGCCAGCTTCTCAAAATTTTCAGCAACTTCCATGTAATCACAGAGCTGCTGCCGTACTTCATTATGTTGATTGCCATCAGCGGTTAACAAATATGAAACAATGTGGAAATAGCAGTGGTTATCCCCTGGCATTCTAATCAAGCAATGTGGGGCCTGTCTGGCAACTCAGTACCACAGTCAGCATACAATATCTTCTCAGAGAACTTATTGAAGACAATGTTGAAAATGTTAGGTGATATATTCTTTCTCTGAGCAATGTTAAGGGGGCAGAAGTACAGGGTAGGTTTCATCACACCTGTAATAAGTAAATCGATATCAACTGTTTCTTGTGCTACCAACTTGTACTCGGGCTTGGCCTCATCTGGAGTGGTTTCATTCATTACAACATGAACCACAGCCTCCTCCTCATCAAATGGTTTGAGAATTTCTATCGGAATACTGTCCACAGGAGTATTGCCAGGCCATGGCATGTTGCTACTTTTCTTGGCAGGAGAAAGGCTATTAATGAATGAGGTACTTGGTCTCTTCAACATTTTCAGACCTGCTGAAAGGGCCTCTAAGTTTATATTAGAGGGACGATCTGTTAAATCAGGCAATGTATCGCAGGTGGCAAATTCGTCCCATTCTGATGCCGTGCACCTGTTGATGCCTGCTACTGTGTCGGCTTTTGATGCAGTGTACATGTTGACACCTCCTACTGTGTCACTCTGTGTTTTTGTTCTTGACATCTGACACTGCTCATTTTCTCACTCCTTGATGCCATGCAATTCTTGACACCAGACACACCACTGTCATTACCTATATTGGATGCCTGCAACTGATCTACATTTTTGACACCCTCCACTTGCTCGTCTTCAGAGTTTGACTGCAACGTGTGAAATTCTTTCACTTGGGATAGGGGGATGCTGTGTTTCAAAGTGTAACCATGCACATCTTTAAGTATGTATGCCCCCATTTCAGTGACCCTGACAACTGTGTAGGGAGTGGACATCCACTTACACTTCCATTTAGTGATTCTACCCTTCCGGACTACTTTTTTCAGCACTTTGACCTACTGCAAGTGGGGTACCATTATTTCTCCTGTTGTAGTATAATGCCTGCCTTCTCTGGGCCTTCTTTATATTGGCACGTGCCTTGGACAATACTGCCTTGCGTAAATTTTCAATGTCTTCCACTCTTTCATCAATGGACTTATCATTGGGCTCAGGATCAACGTGATGCAAACTCGGAGGGATTGGGTCACCTAGTTCCTAATTATATTTGTCTTCAAATGGAATAATAGGTTCCCTTCCATATAGCAGGCGGAAAGGAGTGTACTTGCTTGAAGAGTGCTTGGCAATCTGTGTAGAGAAAAGAACACTGTCCAATATCTCATACCATTGTGGATTATCAATCACAAATTTCCTCCGTGTATCTTCTATGGTCCTATTTGAATGCTTTACTAGCCCATTTGCCTGGGGATGATATGCGGCTGTCACACGATGTTCAGATTTTGTCACATTATAAAATTCAGTCATTAATTCATTGTTAAATTCTGTTCCCTGGTCAGTTATGCTGATTTTGCTTGCTCCATACCGACAAAGTAACTTTAACATCACACCAACCACATTTGTGGCTGTTTTAGACTCAATTGGATAAGCCTCCACAAACTTAGTAGTATAATCCACTGCTGTCATGATATATTTCATACCATGACTTTCAGGAAGAGGACCAATTAAGTCCATACCTATCTGTGTCCATACTTCGGACGGAACAGGAATAGAGTGCAGAATTGCACCCTCTTTGTGCAAGTGACTTGTGTTCATTGTTTGGCAAACTGAGCAGTACTTTATCATGTTTGCAACTCTCCTACATATATCCAGAAAGAACCATCGGCCAGATATCAGAGAGGCTGTCTTATGACCATGATGCCCAGAAAGAGCTTTGGTTATTGGCCCATCACCAATACCCTCGTGAACAGCCTTCATTATCTCCCTCTGCTTGTCCAGATCCCCAACAGCTTTCAGATAAACAATTGAAATTATACAATAACACACGGTGGCAATGAAAACTATAAATTAATGGTGTCAATGATTGAAATAAAGATAATGATGTAAGGCGTCAAGATTTTCAGGCATCAACTATGTGTGTCTGGTGTCAAATTAACTGCATCAAATCACTTTATGGCATCATAAAAGCAGTGCATGGCATCACTGTATGATGTACCATACAAAATTTCAGGCATCATAATTGCCTGTGTATTTATTTCTTTTGACTCCGTAAATTGTCATACTTACATTTGTCTCCCTTCTTTATACAAAATAAAGACTCCTGTATTTTTATCATATTCATAACTTTTAGTTCTCTTGCAAAATGCTGACTTATTGCAACCTGGAGGCCAATTTCTTTTCTTCTCATCTGACTTGAACCACCAGATGAGGTCATCCACATCTTTCCGGAACTCTAGCAATGTTTCATGACTGACAACTTCGAAGTCAAAGCCCTTACTAAGTGTCCATTCAACACTATTGAATGAAGATGTATTAGAAGTGGTTGACGAGCAATTACTGGTGTCATTGTCGCCTCCCATTGCATCCACATGAGTATTCATCTTGTTTTTCCCACCATGGATCAATTGGGTGCCGATTAGTTCAGAATTTATATATAATTTCAGGCGTCAACAAGTGTAGACATATATGGGTGTGCGGCGTCAAATATGAAGTGTGAATACATTCAAAATCTGGTTTCCATGTATTTTATCGCATTTGTACTCAAAATATGAACTTATTTCAAATATTGCAATTACTATTTATTAACGAATTATACAAAAATCAACAAATTTCATATTTATAAAAAAAAAATTTTTTCACATCTTACAACACTTTATATCTATTTTATGAAGGAATTAAGCTCTACAAGGCTGTACAATTGAAGGCGTCACATTTAACGGCATCAACAGGTTTATACGAGTAAACTGTGATAGGGGGTTAGCCTGGCTCAGGGGGTCGTGTTGACTCAGGTCGGGTGAAAAGGGTTGGGGGGAGTCGGTCTGGCCCCTGAGCCTGCCCGACCCCTACCCTGCTGGCTCAGGGTCGGGCTGACACTGGTACAACATTCTATTTAAGTATATATCGGGCAATATGTCCACAATGTGGGACTTCACAGGCCCTACAGGATACGGTTTTTTCCATATTACTTAACGACCATTTACGAAGAAACCAAACACAAAACACGGGTTTTTTTCTGTAATGTAACATTTTAAGTGTTCCGTAAATATACCATTTAAGGTAATATACAAACTTTGTAAATAATAACCGGGGTTTTTTTTCAGAAACAATTTATTTTTATAAATACATCAAGAACATATTATTGTAGGCTATTTAGATCGTAATTTTTTGTCAATACGACGCTTTTGTTCCTGCTGTGTAATTAGTCTTGTACGAAGCTATCCCACTCACTATGGATTTCCGCACTATCTGGTGACATCAGTCACACATAGCAACTAAAATATTAGTCACCTTTCGGGCAAGGCTCATTTAAAGGTGATGGTGCCTAAAATAGGCGATGTCAGAGTTGTGAAAGAGAATTGTCGCTGTTCTTCAGCAGCTGCTAGTGAACTAACTGGCCTATTTGCATGTATAAAGTACAGGCCACAGAAGACTCATTGTCATTCATAGGATTGTACTGGTTCAAATGTTCTCATTAGATCTTTGTCAAACAGAAATGGCCTGTATCGGTCGGCACATCTCATTGTACTGTCTAATTTTGGTTTGCAGTAATTAGAAATGTAATGAGAGTGTCAAGACCGTCTAAGGTCTTGAACCATTTGCTTCAGACCCTATCTCTGGTGCTGCTTAAAAGACTGGAAGTAATCACAATACGAGGAAAATTACATCTGTTTTCTTCTTGTAATGTGCCAGAACCATGATTAGAGGTCATCAATTCTCTTTATTACTAAGGAAAATGCACACAAACACATGGTAACCAGCTGAAAATAGCAATAATCACCACTACACGCAGATCAATATGTTGTCTTTGATCTTATCGATGCTTGTGGCATATTGCGCAAGAAATTCTCCACAGACAAATGGATCATTGCTTCGCAACTAGCCAATAAAGGACGAATGACATGTACAAGCTGCGTTACACACAAATATTGCAAAATCGGCTTTCGACTGCTTGAATTACGGTCCTGTTGTGATTTCGTCTTCGATGCACTGAAACGGCTCTGGGTGACAGTAATTGTGCGAGTTTAGTGGGAGGGGTCAGGATACACGGGAATCAATGGTGGTTAGCATCACACACAATTGCATCAGTTGTGTACTCAATACATTATGACCTTATTAGGCATAAGAAAACAGGCGTCAATACGTGGCCAATAAAAAGCCATGTTGGCTGGCGGCCCACTTGAGGGTTTGATTGCATGTAGATTTCATGGCCACGGCATCTAGCCCTTCTTCTACTCACAGTTAGAGGCATTTATCAGTATTTGCTTCATGTAAAATCAATACGTTATTGGGCTAAGAGGCAAAGATGCTTTCATCCCAATGTACACTCCCTGATCACAGGCCTTTTCTTCTTACTCAAGTCCCTGACATATAGGATATTGGCATTTCTTCCCATATCCATATGTTCGCTGCACAAAGACCCCTTTTTGGCAATTATATCATGCGTTTTACTTGCAGCTGACGGACAATACTGTTCCAACAAATGGAAATTACCAGATTAATCTGAGCACATATTTCTGCGACCGTAGCCTTACTGTCTACAACATTATACATGTACACGACTTGCTGATGAAACACGCTAGAGAATCATAACTAAGTCTCGTGTGGCCTACATGAATAGAAGATATTAATAAATGTCAATATCTTAAATGTCACTCTGTTTATGAATGACAAGTTTTACTGTAATGAAAGTCAATAATATACCATTTCCTGATTAAAAGATGAAAGCTTTAATAATTTATGGTTCTTGTTCGGGTTAATTATAAACACGAGTTTCAGCTAACGAGTGGAATTCTCATACGGAATATTATTAAAATCGATCCATTAAGCCAGACTCTGATTATAACGTCGCGTCCTAATAGCGGTGTTTGCCTTGTTTGAACATCCCTACGCAGCGGGAAATGGGTTATTTTAACATGGGTTTGGCTTGATTTATGGTCAGGTTTTCCTGCAAATGTGCCTGTCAGACCTGCTCCCTAAACTGGAGCAAATGACTGGCTTTAGCCAGGGAAGGATGCCCTACACAAGGCCAATACTGTCATTTGTCACTGTTTTCCCTCATTCAGTTTTCTCCCGTATCTTACAGGACATTTGCATCCAAGTCTCTTTCATTGCGGGTTGATCAAGCCAGTTCTGTGTACCATTACCGGACTCTTTATGAAAGAACTATTTCAATCCCGACCAACATTGGTTAGTAAATTATGCTCTCATGCTAATTCTGCGACCGAACATCAAAATAATGTTGCAACCAAAGCATGCGGTTAATATTTAATTAGCATTTTCCTTCACACGTTATCATGATTATTTACTATGCTTTTTTCGTTAATTCTCATCCAATATTCAGCAGTCAGCGATCAATTTTCACTATTGCTACACAGGGACCCATGTCCCGCACCGATAGTTCAGATCAATGAATCCCGTTGCCATGTTATTTTTGTAAATGTGCCTTTGTTTCGCCAACACACTGCAATAAAGCTGACCCTGCAAGCATTCCATATTAAAATTGCTATGGCGTTTTCATGTAGGTGCCTGTTAAAAGTAAGAATAGTCGTAAAGGAGCATATCTTATTCCTAGTGGGAAATAAACTGCGATGTTGTGCAACTAAAGGGGCATATGCGCCGATAGTTTTCAATATTAGGAACGAGACTAGACTTCCATAAGCACTGCGAGCAATATTGGTTGTCTAGATGATAAATGGTCCTCCCTTAATGCTGTGCAACTTCGTTAGAATGAGAAAACTTAATGCAAACGACCCACGCTGAGATGAATGTCATTTTGAATACAATTTATTTGTATAATCTTTTGACATGTAAAAGTACAAATATTGCAATACAACCAAACTACATAAGAAACGACAACAATCAGCTGGCTCCTTCCATTTACAAAGATTTCGTCGTGAATAATAATTTCAGAATATATCTGCAATTTTACAGAACCAGGATTTTTCGTCTAATTATTCTTATCATTTAATTAAAATTTTCAAACATTACTGATTAGACTTAACGATCAGAAATGGTAAAACTTACATAATTATATCATGGGAAACATTTGCTGATTAAAATTAATTAAAATTATTCCTAAGATTAAAACGGGATAAAATGGGCAAGATGTGGCCATTCCAATTATTATTGGTATTCCCTCATAACGGTCGCAAATTGACTTTTGACCCCATCCAAACAGCTGTATTATACGTGTAAATTGTACGTGCGTTCGCACTGCAACAACCAAATGGTTCCGTGGAGTAGGCCAAACTTAACCCATGGGTATGCTAAAAGACAATGATATTTAAACAGGAAAAACTTTGAACAAGCACAAACATCAACATTGAAATTGGAATGCAAGCGACTAGTTTCAAAAACATTAAAATGAACAAAATTTCGTACAGAGTCTACATTGTGATGTACATATTACAGCTTCTTATACGACTCATACCCGAATAATGTTTGATAGTAAGGAATAATATCTTAATGATCTAACTACTATAGTAGCTTACTTGACTACAAAGAAAATCCCCAGATGGTGGGGAAGCAAAAATCATCAAATAGTACATTTTAAACATTAAATATCTTTAATTAATCAATAAATTCATAACTGCCAGCTGTCAAACATAGTTTCCAATTCAAAATTGATAGTTTTGAAAGAAGCCTTAATTAAAAATGACAATATACAGACCACTTTCGTCACACAATTTAGAGGACCCTGATTGTTTTTAAGTACACGTCCGCTGCTTAAAAACTGCTCGTTGTCGCATACACAAAAAAATCAACAAGCGATTCGTTGCATATGAAACCTGCTCGATGCTGGTTTACACATCACTAAAAAGAATTAACAATTATATGACATAGAAGCACACAATGGTCTGCTGGTCATAAAGAATCAATTCATGTATCCTTATAGTGTATATGAAAAAATTGGGGCTAATTGTAACTCACCAACTCAATTCATGCCTTTCAACATTTGTAACTATATATATTTTTGAGTATTCTTTAAATACGGGAGTAAATGTCTCAGTGCTAACAAATATCTGCTGTGTTACCATGCAGGAGAATAAGAGAATATAATCTTATATAATTGCAATACTTCAAAGAGAAGGAATAAATGAAAGAATTGGAATAATGCCACATGCAAATATATACTAGTTAAGAATCGACATGCAGGTTTCATGCACCGATTTTGTCCTTTTCCATAAAAGCAATGTATCCTATTCTTTTTTCTTGTTTTTGTACGAAATGGGAACTAAAAGTATTTCCTAGTTAATTATCAAGTGGTTAGTAGAAATAACATTTTCTTCGATAGAAATAGATATATACTATATGTTCCAACTTTGGCTTTAATGTCCTGCAGTTTTGTCTTATAAATTCAACGTTTTCTAATTTATACTCTTTGATCAACATGACTCCCTTTTTAACTATTCTTTTTGTCTTTGGAAAAATATTGCAAATCTCTTGTGGTAAGAACACATAGGATTGACATGAGATAAGATATTTGCATCACTGACGTAACCAATAAGCCCCATAGCAAGTTTGGAGACTATTGATCGTTAGACAATTTGTGTCTAAACAGTACACATTTATATATAACAACAAACAACCATTTTCCAGAAACAACTTTCACAATAGGAAAAATCTCTTGCAATTTTTCCATTATTAATTAATCATGTACAACTTTTCGTTTTGTAAAATTTGATAATTATAGAACAATTTACATCTCGCATTCTCATAATATACATTGTACAGTTGATCCCTCGAGTTCTCAATATATGCAAAATTTAGCTTAGTAGAAATTGGGTTCCAGAATAAAGTTTAAAATCCTCCAACCAAATAAGCTTTACACGTGGAGGTATAATAATTTTTTAGAGTGCAAAAAGCTCTACAAAAGCTACTCCGCACTATCCTAATGGAACTACATCAGCTTGAGTTTATTTTTCTTCAAGGAATGTCTATGAATCATTTATACAATTCGTATATTTGAGACCAGGTGCAGCAATTACATAAGAATCATTCAAAACAATTGATTACAATTGACCCTATTTAACTCAATAACGTTTAAAACCTTTGAGGTTTATAGTTTCATCATTAAATGTAAATTTTATATCAAATTGTTGGTCAAAGTTGAATTATCTATGTACAAGAATTATTCTAATATGTATGTGACCATTTATAATCGGGATTGTATGAAAATTGTCCGTTGATACGAAATTCTGCATGTGTATAATGGAAGAACTTGAGGTTGGCATAGACTCCCCAGCCAATATTAGTTTCATCTAGTCAACTTTAGGTACAAACCCCTTTTTTAAGCTAAAGTTCCCATTCTTCTCGTTGTAGTAGACCTAGTCCTTCGTACAAAAATAGACGTCTCTTCTGCATCGATGTTTGTGTCAAATGGAAGTAGCAATAAGGTTTTCGTAATATATCACCAATTATAAATTTTAATAACTCACCTAAGTGGAATGAGATGGCACAATTTGTTCAACATCCAATGCTGAATAAAGGTACGTAATAACCACCTTGGATGTTGCGCAGTTGTTTCAAAGACCATTTCTCGTTGTATGCTTTCCATCACATGCAAATTTAATCTGGGACTCGTTGAAATTAACTTAAAAGTCAAGGGACCCCCAAATGCAAACCAAGACAACCAAAAGTTATGAATCATTGATGCAAAATGCCAGTGTTTTGGGTTTGAATTGTGGCATCATTTCAAGCACACTCGAACACAACGTGATCAATAATAAATAGCAATCATATAAACAAAGCATAGCTAATTAATAATATTAATGTAATTAGTACTGTCGCTAACTCCTCTAACTAGTAAACTGTTAGTACTTCAATAAATTAACTAAAACATTTACACGACTGCTACTGAAAAGTAATATACGATAATAAATGTAGGGACTCTTCAATCACGTGTACGGGAGAGAGTAACGGTAAATAAAGACAAAAGCAACAAAAAGTAGCATGACACAAATAAAATTTAATAGTTTCACCACATAATGAATGAAACAAACTTAAGATGGAATTCATAAATAATGGTAATAATAATGACGACGACGTTTTTGTCCTTGCTCGTAATACTGGGGAACAGAAAGTTTTTAAAGATGACCCTCAACTGAGAAGAAATAAAGTGAGCAAGTTATGGCAACAAAGAGTGGCTACAAATACACAGCTGTTATGACTCACAAAATAAAAGTTTTAAACGAAAACATAAATTATCCACTTAAGAGAAAATGTTATATAGTTAGTTCGTAATCTGTTCTATACGAAAAAGACATCTCGAATAACCGTAATAATGATAATCTAAATGGTACAGTACGAGTTGTACATTACCATCAAATAAAGTTGGTCAAATGGTAATTATAATAAATAATTATATCCATCATATACATCAATAATCAAAGTTCCTCATTAATAAATTATGCGCAAGAACACAAATATACTCTCTAAAATATCTCTAACATAATATAAACGGGACAAATGTAAAGTTAATCGGTTGTGTTAAATTTGCTGTGTGGAATCTGACCACAGTAAAGCGCTAGGCTTGTTGCGCGGTAACAAACTGCCTAGGATGAACACATCGTGTTATTTTTTTTTTCCGAGAAATATGTCCTGTGCTAGATGGCACCACTATCAACAAAAGCCACCATACTCTGGTGGCAAGGCGTCCATGCACAGTTTCTTGTTTAATTTGTTCGATGATCAAGAACGATCAGACCAGATCATTTTGTCGTGTCTACACACATCATGTATACACTCCTGCATTCAGATCCATTCATCGCAAGGTTATTGACTAGTTGCATTTTGAGTTTTGTCATGTTCATGTATCAAATCGTTAACAACGTTTTTCCCCACGAAGTGAGTGTTCCTAAAGCTCCAAATTTGCAACCCGTTACTCCAGGTAGCAAATAACAGTCTAAACTAATGTTCTTCTATGACTTGCGGTTGTTGGTTTTGAACGAGACTTGTAACACTCGGTTGCCGAGTGTATAGCCATTGAGACTTTGAATGGCCATCAGAGACTCATCATAGTTTGTCATGGTTACAAAACCAAATCCTTTACACTTCTGGGTCTGGAAATCGCGGATCACCTTGACGCTCTGCACTGCTCCGAATGGACCGAACAGCTGCCACAGAACATTCTCTTCGGTTTCGGGGGCCAGGTTGTACACGAAAATGCACCAGCCAGCGCCGTTGATAGCATTACCAGACAGCAGCGTGTTGGGAACGAGTCCTCCTTCCAGTGGCGAGAATCGATACTGAGAACTGTAACAGACAAATATAAATACGATACATTTAACCGTCAAATGGTAACCGACTTTATTTGGTTTGTCGCGAGCTAAACGAAATCATTAAACCATGTGACTTAAACGAGTTTTCAAAAGGTAACTTGAGCTAACCTATCAATTATCTTTTAATTACTCTGTTCGTTTTCGTTTTTAAACAAAGAAATAATTAAGATCAAGGGCATGCGGGATTAACAGAGTTGTGCTTGTCGTAATTAAGCACAACATTATTAGCCAAATTGAAGTTACACTGCCTCGTCTGGTGGCTCTGAGGAAAAAAGACGTGCACTGCACTGAGCTACATTTCAACCCCGACACGTTGCTCTTTCATACAAACCGAACATTGAAGACAATCGCTCAGATAATTATCTTTGATAGGCAAGTGTGGAACTCATTCAGCCATGAAAAATTCCATTCATATGCATCCTCTGCATCAGCATGATAAGGCATGATACATGTTGCCTCACGAAATACATTAAAGCTCTTTGTTCGGGACACTACTGAGGTTTTGACATCAATATTGCCACAAAATTGCAGCAATAAATTTCGTGTTATTGTCCATAATGCAGTGAAAATGCCTATTTTCGGTTTCTCGTAAGATTACACAATACCCTTTTTCACGAAGGCAAACAATCTGTACAAATACGCGATATCTAAACAATATTAATTGATCCGATTTGCTTAATTATTGTGTGACAGAGATAAATGTTTTATTCGGTTTCAGAGGCCAACGCTCCATGGCAACCAATTAAACAAAGAGCTCTGCCTGTGACAGGATAGTCTCGCAGCTTAGCGAGGACAAAATCTCCTTTTCAGCTTTCAAGACAAAGGCTAAAGGTCTAAAGGAAATCGATACACCTATCGTTCTTATATGTATTAAATTATACTGTATTACAAATAGTAATGCGTATCGGGGGTATATTTTGACCAGGATAATTAATCTGGACCAATGCAGTAACAAAGGAAACGCTTTGAAAATCCACTACACAAGAGCTTCAAATAAATCTAGCCATGCATAATTTATTGTTCTGTATTGCCTATTATGCTGCCATGAATAATTGAGAGTTAGACGCAATTAATTTGGTACAGAATCAAGCTCTAAACATGTCATTCTCGAAATGATCTATATATAATACTGTACGATTCTGCCTTTTTTATTCTTTCGGAAATAATAAAAAGATACACTACGACGTGTACATACATGTCTGTTCTGTCTAGTACAAGTTGCCACTTTCATCTGTCTTTTCCGTTACCTTTGTTGGCATAATTTACTACCAGATGTGCAGAAGGGATGGCCTTTTTGGCAAGCAATTCACGACTAAATTAGCCACAACCGGTGGCAACTGAAGGTACAAAGCAGGTGTTAGTGTCTTAGTGGCAATCTTGTGAACAATTGCGTATGCAGGTCATGTTTCCGAAGGCACATCAAAAGGTGGCCTGTTTAAATTGAAGCTGACATGGCCAGGTAAGGAGAGACTACAAGCAATAGAAGCTTCCATGGCAAGAATGCGGTTCCAGGCAAGAAAGCAGACCGTTTTCAGCTCTCTCGGGAAGCATATTGATGCTGTATCATGCATTGAAATGGACATATGAAAGAAAATCTGGACAAAACCTAGAATAAGTGTAAGAATGAGCCATGTGGCAGGCAATTTGTAGGTAGATGAGTATGGCAGGTTCACGAATACAGCAGTTCAAAGACAGTCTGTCTTTTTTCTACGGGGGGCTATCGGCACATGGGCCTAGGAGTTGATGGATGACACTTCAAGGAAGAAGGACATTGTTACCGGCAGGCCACTGCTTCTTCCCACTGCACAACACAATGTGTTGACTGCCCTCAGGTCATTACAGGCTCACAAAGCCAATTGCAATAGAGGTTCCATGGTACTCGTACATGTAGAATGATAGACCAGCCCTGCAGGCCACCTGACTGTACTTGAGCAGCTGTATTTACAGCGCCTAGCTTCTGTGATGAAACATGGCCATGTTTTCCATGTACCTATCAGCTGATAGCTATGTCGACAACATTGCCCATTTGTGTTCCGCACCAAAAAAACCACATTACCATTTCATTTTTCTCCCAAGGCTTTCACCAAATAAAACAGCTACTTATCAAACTTGTAAGTAAATGTAACAAGAAACGATATGTAAAATATAAAATTGTTAAACAAGAAAAAACAAAAATCAATGTAGGCACCTCTTTTTACTCAGAACACTTACTTCATTTTGGCAGATCTGGATATCAATCTAAAATTTTGTGAAATTTGGCAAACGTGACCATTTAGATATCATGCGAATATGAAATCATTGAATCAAATATCACCCTTGCCTGGATTTCAACCCCTAAGTTTCCTTTCGAAATAATTATAATGGTAACAAAATACAATTGCGTAAAACTTATTTGGGGGTTAACCGAAAATGAAACTTAGCTGTTGAAAGCAATGCAAACTGAGAGCATTTAAGGATAACGCCTCCTTACCTGCCAGCAGGATGATGAATGGGTCCAAGGAATCCCCTCCGGGTTGGAGACAGGTAGGGTGTCATGGCAGAGATGGGCAGCTGGGTCTTGTTGGAACTCGGAGAGTTGGCGAACTTGACTGTGATAGGCTCCGTGGCCCCCTCTGGTATTGTGCCGTTCAGCTGTTTAATAGCCATTTCAGCTTCGTGTCGCTGGTCGAATCTGATGAAACCGACTCCCTTGGAAAGACCTGTGAACAAGTAACAATTTTGCGTTAGGTACAAATCGCAAATTATCAACGAAAGATTTAGTTCGTTCTTGTTTTACTCTTTTGCTGACGATTGTGTTTCCTTTTACTTTCGGTTAAAATCAATACTTAGCGCATCACTATACATGGTATGTAACACCCGTATATAAACATATTTTTTACTGTAATATGTACAAAACCTATTATACTTTGTCAGGACATATTGATTTATTATCTTCAATATTATATACACTAACATACTAAACGATTAGGTTAACAGCTGAAACGATAAACTTTTAAACATTATTAAGTTCCAAGACAAAACAATAAACATGGCCAGTTGTAAGACAATTGCATGCAACTATTTACATGAGTAAATGGTGTGGAGTAATGTAGGTGCCCCCAGGTTGGTTTTATTTTGTTGGTAATTAGTGGTGGTTTGGTCGTTCTAAACAGGTAGATAATGAATTGCGGCCATCTGTACTTGTATACTGGTGACAGATGCTCATGTCATTACATTGACCAATGCTGCATGCTGCACTGTAAAAACTCATTATTTCTACTATTTCCCCACGGGCTCAATGACCCATTAGCAGAAGGGACATATTGAGCTATCGGAAATAACAATGCAATATCGCCAACTTATGTTTAGCTTACCACAGAACTAACAAAGCAGTAGCTATGCAGTAATTTAACAGGTCAAAAGGCTAACAATATTAAAATCGTGGGTCCCAGAGGATTTATTGTGTAGCATCGGTTATATTTTTTAATGGATAGTTAAGTATGTATTGGTAGTTGTTGTGCCACTACACATATAGGTGACAAGAGATCGATCAATTCCCGCTCCCAATGGACAGATGGTAATCAAATATAACATGTTTTGAGCCTATTGATGCAGTATGGATACACAACATGGCAGGAATGGATGATGGAAGTCTCTTTGTTCCACCAGCTGCTGAAGCCTACTCTCCCTCTCCGCCTCGGCCCCCAAATTCAATGCTTCCATGCATTATATTACACATGTTCTATCCTGGAGAATTCTTAAAATGCAACCCATGCAAAAATGAATCTTTGCCCCATGTACTATCTTCAGATAAATTATCAACATGATATTGTGGCTCGACTTACCTGCTGACTACCTACGATTATGACCTAATTTCAATAATAAATAACAAAAAGTACTAGTCCTAATAATGATTTCTTGAAGTCGATGCTTATTGACATGGCAAATAATGGAAAACAGAAAAAGTGTCTTTAAGACTTCTCCGGATTAAGCCTTTCTGTAAGTCGATGTTTCGATCTGTATTTTGCCTGACATTCAAGAAGTGTTAACGGTTCTCATTAACGATTCTTAATCATGCCATACAAGCCAATTTAAGCTGCTATAATTTCCATAACAAACCAATTGCTGAGGCAGCCCAAGCACAAATTTCGTTTTCCATAATGACATTTCTGGCCTTTCCGTCTTTGTGTAGTTCTCAGAAACATTTGTGCTCAAGCATCGCGCTAAACTTAATGAAAATTCTATCAGACAAGATTAGATAATCTCACACATCTGCTTCACTACGGGCCACTTCGTCAAACGACTGAAATAATCATTTCTACTGCGGCATCCATTATGAGAATTCATGACGCCTCTTTACCTGAAGCTTAAAATTTCGCCTAATCCAAACCAAGTGCGCATTCCACTATTATAAGCCTTATGGCAAATAAAATGCTAAAACATTAGTCATAATAAATCGGCTGCATCTGGCTTGGGTTTCAGGTAATCTTTGTATTATTTGCATAGCACCAGTTAAGCTAGATGCATTAATGTCACTTAAGGGGATAGAGAGCCTTTGTTTCATATTTCACAATATCAATGTCAAAGCTGCCACGGCGTATCATCAGCGTCGGCCGGGTACATTAAAATCTTCATTAGATCCAGTGCTTTTGCCATGGATTGAACAAAGGGAGACAACACTTGAATTACGACACTAAATAGCGAATTACCGAGAAGTAGCGCACACTTAATACGATATCATGTCACCGCCTGCTAGACAACAGCTTGGATGGTGAAACATCTAACATTCAATTGCGTCTTTCATCCTCTACATAACGTAGACATATAGCCAACATATGGCTGTGTCCTACTGGTCTAAAATAACTACTGCTGCATGATGATGGTTTATTGATGCTACACAATCAATACGTGCACTCATCTACCTTATGCTATTGTTATCCTTACTGATTATGGAGACATTATGGCTGCAGCCACAACACCAGTCTAGCGAGCAGCATTTTTACCAGAACGATATACCATCATTCTCAACCCGCTAATTACCTTAATGCTATATGCTTGTCTTTCACACGTGTGAGCTAAAATTGTCACAGCCTTAAAAGTCTGTAAAAGCAATTTTTAACATTAATCTGGTCTTTTCTCTAGACAAAGGCATTTACTGTACAAAGTAAAATATCACTAAGGCAAACATAATACTGTCTATATTGGGTCGCCTAGATCTAGAAAATAAAGAGCTGATTATGTATGTATAGGTATAAGCTTGAGCTTGGGATATTTGCCAGTAAATCAGAATTGTATTGGAAGCTTGACATTCTGGATTGTCATAGGAAAACGCAGTGCCATGAAGAGCACCATCAGTGCAGCGAGTGCACACTATGCCTTTGATCTAAAGGAAATACGCATCAGGCCAAAACGGAGCAATATTACCTGAGAAAGACTACATTACTTTGCGAGTGTACACCTGTTACTTGAAACGACTTCTTCTTTGACCGTACCAGAGGCTTGGAGGAGAAACTACTTCCGTTACAAGGAGTTCCAAACACCAATAGCTTTTAAAGATAGCACTCCCCGAGTTTTACACCATTTTTTATGGTTGCAAAATTTCTTTACACTGACACCAATGCACCCACTGCAACACTGTAGAAAAGAACCCCTTTATTGAATTGTACATCGGGACCTAATCAGATAGTTCAAGATTTGAGTTCGGTACGAACCAAACCACCACTAGTTTTTATTACAAGTCACCTTTACACTGAGCGAATTTGTTGAAATTCCAGGTATGCAGCTAATAGGTACGGGCGTGTAAACCCGTCGTTTATTTCCGCGGAACGGATACAACTCGTAATACATCATGCAGATTAACTTCTGTATAGCATTTTATTTGTACGGAACAGCTTTTGGCAGACAACCATGGTATTTTGCCATTAACGGATGTTTATGTTCTACCACTGCATTATGAAGCGAAGATCAATCAAAATATTCCATAATGATTTGATTTTCACCCAGTGTTAATGTCGCTATGATTAAATATAAACATGATACATCTTGGCCAATTTAATGAGGGTTGGTCCATTTTGATTTTTGCCCGGTAAATCCAGAACCTAAAATATCCGATTTTTATTCGTTTTTCATCGATTTTTAGCTGGAGATAAAATTACGTTGTCTGCCTCGCTGGTCCCGGATACATTTGAACTAAACATGCACAGTGCACGATTAAGCTGTACGGCACAGAAGCTATGGTTAATGATATTGCTACAAGCCCATTTCTCTTTTTAAGTACTGGCATAATTGAAACAACCCGATCCTTCTTACGTCTGCCATAATGCACTAACAATTTGAAAATAAATGCCTGTACTGTGCAGCAATTGTGCAAATTAACCATGAAACTATTGTTTACATTGTTACATTAACTTCTTTGGTACGTTAGAGCAATAGTTTTTCATTCTTTTAAGCACTACAAAGTGGAAATCAAGTGGTTACAGGGCCAAGAAATGAGCATTTAGCAACATTGGTTTTTGGTCAACAGATATTTAGGCAAGCCAGGTTCTCTTTCGACTTGCTTCTACTCGGGTTCAATTTATCGCAAACAAATTTACAATACTCAAAAATTTACTGCAAATTTTGCACTTTTTGGCCTGAACATAAATTACAACCGAACAAAACTAAAAATCTAAACCAAATATTTAACCTTTTTTCAGAGAGCAACTAAAGGGTTTGATTTTAACAAAACACGAACAGGTCAGATTGGTTTAGGGCACAATGCTGAAGCCATCAGGTTTCACAAAATAATTTTGATCCGTCTTAAGATTACGTAAACATATAAAGATATAAAACTTTGAAAAAAGAAAATAAAGGGTAAGAATTTTGCTTATTTACTTATTGTTCGTTTCGTGCGTCCGTGACGTAGACTCGGTGATTCTACTGACCTGTATTGTTATCATAGAGTATTCTAGAGGTGATTATCCGGCCCGAGGAAGAGAAGAGCTGCTCCAACTCGCGCTGGGTCATACCCTTGGGCAACCCACATATATACAAATTTGCTCCCTTTATGCCTTCACTACTGGGTCGGGCATAAGAAACCTGGGGGAGGATACAAAGGATAGCAATGCATGGGTCAGTGCAAATTGGCCAAAACATATAAACAAAAACCAGTTGCGACGTCGTCTCTGCTTGGCGTCCCCTCCACCTCCCTTGACGTTGAAACGGCAGCAGGATGACGACACGTGCCTTGGGTACGCGCACAAGGATCTGCAGTTGAACAGCATGCCCACAAAGGCCTGGGAAGAATAGCATTAACCCAGCCAATATAAGAAGAGAGACCCTCCATAACACTACAAACAAAACCACTACATCTATGTCACAAAATGGTAGTCCGATGTCATGCGAATTAATATCGTCAAAAAGTGATGAAAAATAGTTTAAAGACTACCAATAGGAAAATACAGATTAGGGCATGCTGTATCGAATTGCAGGTCCTTTTAGGAGAGCAGTAAGCATTCTCTCCAGCCTGTTAGTATCAGCCGGAGCAATAAATGCTTGATGTCACTGCAAGGGGAAAAGTGTGTGTGTTTTTGTAGTGTGAGAAGTTAGGGTGTGAGAATGCCTACCAGTTGTATGGTCACAAAGTATCCTGGAGTTTATAATTACACCACATGAATTAAACATGTTTTCGAGGTCCAACTGTGTGAAGGTTTTGGGCAGCCCACTAATGTACAGGTTCGCCCCTTTAATGCTTTCACTGCTAGGTCTTGCATAGGACACCTACAAACATAAATAAGACATAAATGTTATGCAACAACAAACTTAACCAACTCAAAAATTAACTGATTGATTGATCTTTTTTTAAAACATATTAAGAATTGCATAAAATAGATTGAAATAATTTGTATAATCACGAAGACAAAACTAATATAACCGAAACAAAGAGAATATCTTAACAGCTAAAAGGGGGAAACAATATTTCTAAAGAGCTGTGTGTATTTGTGTGTATATTAAATATGGAAGTAATGTGCGGTCCAGCTTTGTGCCTTAGGAAAGAAATGATAGATTAGTTCAAATGATATTTTAACCATAATAATATCATAATGCACAACATTACAAAATTATAAAGTCCAATTCATTACTTTCCCATTCGATTCTAAAATAACATTCCACATAATATTCGCCACGGTATCACTATCATTGATGATTAATTACTTGTTAGTAACATTTCAGTGCAATGTTTTGAAGTTACAAATTTGGTTAACTTTTGACAATCTAATTTCTGTGAAGGGTTGACGGCCGTTTACCAGAAAAATGCGCATCAAGAGTTGCTGACGCGAGACACTAATGTCAGAATAAAATTAAGACGATGTCTTTAGAGCGGAGTATAAAAGTGTTCAACTGATGACGGTTGCTATCACGCAGCCAAGCAACCTTCCAGCTTCAGCGCCATTACTTAGGCTTCCGTTTGCAATTTCCCTATGTCACCTGCACCGCCGTGGCTCCTCTGCCTCCTGTCACATTTCACTCAAATCTTCATGCACAGTTATCTTCCAGAAATGACACTTATCCACCCATAAATAACTATATTAAGCCACGGGATAACGTTTAAACATTTGAAACGTAAGGCCAACCCATCACTTTTTTTTATTATTATTAAAAAAAAAGCCTTTTAAATTTAAGGATATTAGAGAAATGTTTAGTATAATTATTTGTCGCAGTTGTCAATACACACGCAGTGATACGAAATACTCAAAATGTAGCGTATTTTCTCATTCCAATTTTAAATATTTCTAATTGAACACAATATTTGACCCTGTTACTTGTATTCTGCGTGAATTAGGTTCGGGCAAAATCCACAAGAGTCAAACAAGCGCATTCAGCTGACACAGAATATGTCATTTTCAAGAGTACGATGGCATCAATTCTTACCTTGATCGTTTTATTCTGTAGCCGTAAACCGTTGAGTTGATTTATGGCCTTCTCTGCAGATTCGGCTGACTTATAGTTGACGAATCCATAGCCCAAACTCTGTCCAGCTACAACGAATAGATAATACATTTTAATTTCCAATAACTTACGGTAATATATTAATTTTTTTTTTTTTTTGCACTTCTCGTTATTCCATTAGCAGAAACGCTGTTATTAAACGATTCACAATGGAGGCTGGAAAGCATGTTTTTGCTTCAATACAATACGGAAAGAGAAAATGTCAGCGAAGAATTGAAGCTAATCACACTAATTGTAAATTATTTCCTTTCACTCCTTTTTACATGTAAAGCAGATGACATAGCATGGGAACCATGCCAGTCTCATAAAAAGAAGCCATCCTATCGATTTGCAGATTTTGTGTAAAATCTTCCTCCGGCCGTTAGCTAAAGACGATTAAAGCCCTCCATAATAACAATGCTGTAAGCATCCCAGAAGCTGGGCGTGAGGCTGCAGCCATGGTATTAGACTCTTACCATTGCATCTGACCCACTTACAGTGCAGTGGCCTTAAGCCCATGGAAGATTCCCAATTAAGACTGTCAACGTGTCTGTTCCTCTACTCTCACCAGCTGATTGCATGTTATCCCCTCGGTCTGAGTCTCCACACAAAAATACCTTTCACAACCATCGGGACAAGTTGTTTACTTATTTGTAAGACTACTCCAATTTCATTTTCAGGAGGGCTTTGGTTTTATGTGTTCTGCCTCGCAGGAACAAAGCAATCTGGCATTGGGGGATAAAACTGCAGCAGACTTGCACAAGCATGATTCTATTTCAGAAGATTGAACCTTTTATGACGATCTCCTTATATTGCGGTGCAATATGAAATGCGAGAGATCAGACACAAATATTTTGTGTCTGCAGAAGCAGGCATGAAAAAGGCCATTGCTCTAGGGAAAGGAGGCCATTTTAACTGACATCTTGACAACCAAAGCGGCTCGTTTGTTTCTCTTATCGATAGGAATATGACATTGACAATCTTTCCCTATATGGAAGCACATGCAATGCACTCTAGAAATGTCAATAAAATCACAATTACATTGGTTACCGTTGCTAATGCATTGGGTTCAGCTAATACTAAATTAAATATTACATGGGCGTAAGACATCACTTTTAATGGGAAGTGGCACGACCAAAGGCACACGGCTTAATTGTTTCTCCCTGCCTTGGGAAATCAATGAAATGGACTAGAGGGTTTCCTTACTTTCCTTTAACAATTCTTTAGTGCCGTTATACACTTATGTCCCATGCCAGTTCCATGCCTCACATGTGAAAGCTGATTTGTCAGATTATTGATTTGAATAAGAGCAAAACTGGTACAACTGGCTTCGTAATGTGTCTCATTTATCTCCAAATAAATATCAGCTTCTAACATCTTTAGATCGTAATGTCTTTATGAAAAAGACGTTGTTTCAAATCTTTTGTTCCAATTACTTTTGTTTCATGCACTATAATGTCATATGTACCGCAAGTCGGTGTGTTCTAATAAAGAACATAGGCTCGTGTTACAAATCATCTCGATCTACCTTTCGTCGCTTTTCAAGTGCATTGAAAGAGTAGGACTAATTACCCAGAACCCCAAGCTGTAACCACGTCTGAGACTTGAGGCCTCTATCAGAAACGTAAAAAAGTTAAACAAAAAAACCCTCAGGTGCTGATATAACGGTTAAAATTTCGGGCAAGTTAAGCTAACAATACACTAATCCCGACTTGACTTCACGACAATTATTCTTATTAAATGGGTACAATACTCTTATACTTTCAAAATACGTATCAAATTCAACAGCTGCTGTACATCAATTAATCCAAAAGAGAATTACGCTACAATTCGAGAAAGAGAATTATGTGACTAAGGAAGAATACCACTACCTGTGGTTTTGTCCCGTATAAGTTTACAGCTCTCCACTTCACCCAGGCTGGAGAAGAGGGATTTGATCTCTTCCTGGGTCATACCCTGGGGTAGGTAGTTCACTATCAGGTTTGTCTTGCTGTCCTCTGCCGACGTACCCGTAGGAATAGGAGAGTGACTACCACCGTTCTGGTGTACTGTGCTGTTTGACGTGTCCATACTGTTCTGGTGAAGTACTGGTTCCGTGTTTGTGCTGCTGGTTGTTATCTGCAAGTACAATAATGACATAAATGAATGGTAATCAACAGAGACTCAAATATGAATGTCAAGTTTCCTACATCAAAAACAATTAATTTTTTTTGCCATAAATCCGACGTTAACTGCAAACTACATTAGCTGATAACCGTACAAGCTGCACTTTTATCATGCAGGTACTACTAGTTCAGGTGTGTATCTGTATTCGTCATAAAATATACAATTTCAATCATCATTGTACGAATCGTTTCGCAAATAATTGACTTTCAAGTTGTCTCACATTAGCTTCTGACTCGACGATAACATCACGCAGCGTCGCAGGTCTATCTGAGCTGGAACTATTTACAATTCTACACATTGTCAGATTTACATAAAGGCATGTGCCCTTTATCACATAATGAGTGAATATAAAAACCATTCCTTCATAGGCTCTTCAAGGCTGGGTTAATCAAAACAACCACATGGCTCAGGATTATTATTGACCCGACCGTTATTTTTGTTTGCATGTTATATGCTTTGCAAAGATCAAGGCATATTATCTCGACAACCTTTCTATCCTTGGAATACAACCTATTGCACCAAATATCAATCTAGTGTTTGTCGGACAAAATTCTCGCCAGTACGAATGTAAAGCGAATTCTTATCGTATCCGTCTACAATAGTCGTTTTTTTTGTTCCTGTATTAAACGCCGTTTCGTTTGGGACGGACTACGTGATAGGATTTCCGAAGTAGACATTGTGGCCATACGTGAACATTGATCTATTCTGTCGAGCTCTGGGTGGCAATACATATGCAAGTAAAAATCTGAAAGTGTCTTCTTGTTAGCTGTCGGAACCAACAAGACCGCACAGGTAGCATTCATTCTTTGGTGTTGATAGCTTTTCTCTTTCCCGAGTCCTCGATCCCTAAACAGCAATATGATCCGATTACACAGTATCATAACCTAGTCTTATCTTCCACTAAAAAGCTAATGGTAAAAGCAGTTCGCTTGGTAATCATAGTCAAGGTGAGAAACAGCATGTAACAACATTGCTCTACTCGTGTTTAGCAAATCTCAACTTTGTTACTTTGGGGTAGATGGGCCATCAAGTGCGGTGAAACCGATAGACTATCAAAGTACGCCTATGGTTTTTCTAGTAGATTATCAGGCAGATCCATTCTACAATAAATATCGTACACAAGTGACCATCTCCGTGGGCAAGCCACTTCTCGAAGAGATTATACCTACAAGAGTGAAACAAGAGCTAGCAAAATAGATCCTAGACCGATCTTCTCTTGCAATTGGGGTCATGATCTATAGCTGGAGATAAACAAACTGCAAAGTTTACTGAGAGGATCCAGAAAAGAAATCTTCCAGGCCTACCGGTGTGTAAATCTGTATATTTTGCACAAGTGAATAACATTAAGTAACGGCATCGCTCTACAATCAACCAGAAACTATCACAAATGTCATCATCATTGGCGGATCCAGGATTTCCCGTAGGGGGGGGGCGCCAATCCAATTTTTCACCTATTTTCGCCCAAAAATCGAG
>JBCAUI010000001.1:48469-68067 GCA_038406195.1 Haplosyllis anthogorgicola
TATGAAGAAACCTGAGTAAAAACTCAAGTATTTGACCACGTCACGCACCAGGTAACCTGAAGCTAAACCTCCCTACTATTTAATGGGCCTAACACCCGAGTGTTGTCCCTCAGTGTTGTACACACAGTGAAACGAGACGTACACACTGTGTTGGGACTCTACGGGCCATCTCGGTCACCGCTAATATTGGTCTGTCTGATTGCCTTGTTGACCATTGTGCGAGTGACCTCATCGGCTGAATTGGGTTATTTACAGAAGGTCCTTTTGGACAAATAGAGATAGACTGTAATGTCCAATTTGATCTGGGTAACCTCGTAGACAGATAACCTTGTGTCTCTATGGTACTATGGTACTAATGCTGTATATTTAGGTACGGTGAGGGTGTAATAATAACGGCGCAATCTGTAGGGTCAGACAATTGTTGAATAACGTTTTCAGCTGCTATAAAAAGTCACTTAATGCTTATAAAATACATATAATGATTGTGTTTTGTTTTCTCTTTGTAGGTAAGTACCTGTTAGTCTGCTACTTGTTAATCCAGTCGCTGTTGATCCAGTACTTGTTACTCTGGCACTCATCCCTGTGGTCACAGACAATTAAGTACAATGTTTGATTGTTACGCTTCCATAGCTGATTTGGTGGAGCATCTGTCTCTAGATCCAAAGGTTGTGGATTCAAGTCCCACACGGTGTCTGTTCACAAATGTTTGAACAAAGATTGTGAGAAGTGTGGCTAGCTGCTTGCTAACACCCATATACAGTGTATGACCCTTTTGAGTAGAAAGCGGGGGCAAATCAAAAGTAAAACCCATGGGCAGAGTCACGCCAAGTCTAAAACAGGGGAACCAGTGGCCTCAAAATATGGACCACTGTCCGTAAAAAATAAAGAGAAAAATAATCTTTCAATTAAATAGGCAATAATAAAAGGTATTTCTGTTATAAATGCTCATCTTCATGCAGTACGCCAATACAAAGTCCCAGGCGGCCGGCAGGTCATGTAACCTGACTAATTGACACAGAACCGGATAATTCAGCAGATGAGTTGTGACATCTGATTCCCGCATACTCAGTGTAGACGAGGCTAAGTGACACGCTTTACGTCAGCTTTTACGTATAACAAGAATTCAGAAATCATCAGGGAACGCTGAAAAAACACAGGGAACTTTTGTGAGGAATTTTCTTAATTTCTCTAACAATGAAGTATTTTCTCGTAAATTGCCCTGTTCATGGCAACTATGACTCGGAATAAGGACGAAAACATGTAACTTGGCTTCCCCTGTGGACGTGGTTATCTCGCCCGAGAACAAGGGCTTCCTCGTCGTCATCCTTATGTCTTGTTGTTACATCACAACAACACCAGAATAGAACTTGTTTACTCCACTGACCATTTGTGGTCTTTTTTGGGACACTATGAGACTGCATTATAAAAACATAAAAAATCCAGCGCTAGCGGCACACCGTGTGTTAGCTGCTACTTATGATGCGAAATAAACAGTGGCAATTTCTGCTAAATCTGATGTCCAAGAATTGAAAGAGTTGAACTGTATCATAGTTATGGTGTAGTGACAAATTTTCTTTTCTTTTACTTTTATTTAAACGATAAAAGAATGACAATAAAGTTGGACCGCGACTGTTAATCTCTCTTAGATCGGTACTTTGCATGTTAGATGATTCCAGTCCTGGAACAGTAGGATTCTTTGATGAGTAAAAGTTTTAAGGTAAAACACAAACCAAGAGTTCAGGTGTGCGTCACTCAAAACACCAATTTGTCTCTTTGCACGTAATAGGGAAGTTAAACTGCAAATATATTTTTATCTTCTACAACCATCTTTTTTTGCACCACCCCTTTAATGGAGACTTGAGTTATCTCGACTAGTAAAATTCAATCGTTGACCATTAGTCGACGATGATCGTCTAGTCGAATATTTCAATGTTTGTTAACATTATTTAAAAGTGTTTTCTAGTATGATGTAGATTGCACCAAATAGCTGTCATTTTAGTTTTTGCCTTTCTCAAAGCTTTTTTCAAGGTATGTAAATTACAGTTACACAAGAAATATCTTGCCAGCAGATATTGCATCAAATTGATACCGCTGGTGTGTGATGACCTGTCGACACCCAATATAATTTGTTGATTAGCTTTTCAAACTTGACTAGTTAACTATTGTGACTGATCACGACTCTAATGGAGACTATGTAAGATTACCAAAAAGTGCCAAAACTGTCTTTGCGTACTTGGATTGTCCAAATCCAGTGTGTGCGGGAGCCTGTTTCGTGCTGGAAGTTTTCCTGATTGTAAATTGACGTCTAACTGGTATCAGATGTAGAGAAGTCCTGACAGTGGAAGATATTTTATTTAGTTGTCATGTGACTATTGTATTGATCTGGACCGGAGTGATATCAGGAGGCTAGTAGGGGATGGGTAGACACCAGACATTGTTACATCAGTGTGATGTGGGAGGGGATGAGAGGACACCAGTGTGATGTGATGGTAGGGGTGGGATGGGAGAAAGTCAGTCCCAGACAGTGCTGTTACATCAATATTATGACAGGCAGCGGACACAGATAGACCCTTCATGGTGGAGGATGCTCGAGAAAACAGCTGATAAAGGACGGGAAAGGAAGGAACAAGTGAGACAAAGAGCTCAGACACATAATTAGTTAAGTGATTGACACAGTGAAAGTAATTCAAAAATGAAGTTTATCAATTTGTGCCGCTCTTAACAAATCATGTAAAGCGAAAATTTTCTAAGGTGGTTAACAACTTTAAACCCCTGGCAGAAAACTCATTTAACCTTGGTGTGAGCCATTTCATTGACGTGACAAGTCGAGTATTCTACCTGCATCCCATGTCATGTCCTCATCCCGCATAGGAATGGTACCAATTTTACACCTTGGTAAGGTGAGGCTGCTATAAACACGCTATTCACTACACCATATCAGGATTCCTATTGATCACATGATAGAATCATCATGGTAACGTGGTCTGGTTTACTTTCCGATCGACCACTGAGGTCAAAAGTAACAAAAATGGTCGTTGCATATTTTGTAAGACTTTATGCACCGCAAAGATTGATCAGGCCATGTTTGTTAATTTCAAAAAAACATTCAAATTGAAAGAGATGTTTTGAAACAGTACAGAAGAAAAAGGCGTACTATGAGAGTAAGACATGATGCCCCAGTGATGTAATCAAGCAGTAAATATCAGGAGTGTGAGACTGTCAGGCGGCTGATGAAGTGATATATAAATGCAGAGTTGCCGCAACTTTTTAAAACTCTCTCCATCTAAATTTTAGGGGACTTTTTTTTATCGCAAAAGGGATATTTTTTTGAAAAAGAAATCAAAACAGTTATTTTGAATTACAATTTTCTCAAAATCAAGAATAGAAATGTGGGTAGTTTCCCAAACTTTTTCCTTTAACATTTAGAGTAAAATTTCAGGGGTCATCTGGGACCCCCGACCTTCACTTTTGGAGTACATTTGCACATGTTTTGGCGTAAAATGCGTGACTATTTGGTGCGACAACAGTGCCCACGAGTGTAATGCAGACGATGCCAGGAACTATGTCTGAAGGGTTGGGAGACCGTCAGACTGATGAAGTGATATGTTAATGTGAGTTCTCTCTCGCGATGGGTCCTCAGACAATGACCTCAGTCGCAAAGACGACAAACGTCTTTTATTGTAGCATTTGTAGCTGTAACCAATGTTAGTAACTTAACGTGTCTTTTCCTAACCTAGGAGTTGTAATTTATTTTGCCAATAACAGCGTTGTATGGAATGCTAATGTTGCAGAAATGAACTGGGATACATGTCATCTATCAGCTTTAGCTTGAACACGGATAGCTGGAAGCTTGTGAAATGTTCCTTCATTCGGCTTTCTGTTGTAAATATAACGTTTAACTTTAAACTACTGTTTAACTCAATCTTTGTGAAGCTTCCCTCTGCAGGGTATTGAAACGGACCCAATCGAAAGTTTTAATACCACAGGTATTTAATAATTTCTCTTAAAGGTATTGCATTGGTACATAAGGTATATAGCTATTACGGTTATAAATTTCGCTTTTTAAAGTGTGGTTTAGTTGTCCTTTTAATAACGGTATCACATGTTTGGAGATAGCGATAAAACTGTTATATCGCTATCTCCAAAGATCTGTTGCTGATGTGATAAAGACATGAAACAGACAAATTAATAACACTTAAATCAAAGCAGTTTATTGCCATAATAGCTATATGCCTGATATATCAATGCAATACTTTAAGAGAAATTATTAGATATTTGTTTTAGATATTTGTGGTATTAAAACTTTATATTTGGATCCCTTTCAATACCATGCTCTAGGGTTCGAACTAAGTAGACGTCCTGTAGTTTTTATTGGCTCATTTGGCATATATGCCAAAGAGCCTATAGAATCATGAAGTGTCCGTCGTCTGTCATTGTTGTTGTTGTCATCATCGTCATCTGTGCACAGTCATCCTGAGCACACTATTGATCATAGAGACTTCATATCTTACACATATGTACCCATGTCCTATCTCAAAGCCTAGCAAAAATTATGTTGCTGTGACCATTATTCTCAAATTGGTAGCCATATTTGTTTTTTTCATTGAACCTTTCTCCAGGACATGCAGTTGATGATACAAACTTCATATTTGGCAGCTTTATGCATCTATACATCCTCTTTATTTCCTTTAAAAATTATGTTGATGCTATCTATATTAGCAGTTTGGCAACCATATTTATGTTTTTAAAAGGTCACTTATTTGGGATTTGATCTTATACACTTTATCTGTCTCCATGTGATATTGTAACCTATAGTCTCTTCGTTTTAAGGATAATGCCAAATGAGTTCAGGTTCATCTGGACCTATTTTTTTTTGTAAAGTGGTGTGTGTAAGTAAAAGATACTCATTTTTCTCACTCTAGGTGATTGAAAACATTGGCAGAATCTCTATATGTTGTAAAAAATGGACAAATCTGTAAATTTTCTCCGGGAGGTAAAGCATAATTAAATGGTTGATATTACGCCGCTTACGCATATCCATTTTTTACCAAACGGTGTACCGATAATATACCCTGGAGATGATATTACATGTACTTGTCTCTTTGTCAGACAGAAGTGTAATCAAATTAATATAAAAATAACCAAACAGTTTCTTGTGGGCAGTTACCGTTTGCCAAAAATCTTAGAAAGGATTTTTTAATTTCTGCTTATATTTAATGTTTAGCGACAATTAAATATTGGTGTTCCAATACTGTTTGAAATTATCAGATTCATCCGTGGAAAAGTCTACATCAAAATTAGTGAATGACCACAGTGAATGTAAGGCATCTGTATCAAACATGCGAAAAAATTTCATCTGAGCTCTCACTACAAACCGGTTCGACATCACAAACGCGACATCGAAATCAAATTGTTGTCGTTGGATCTAACAAAATATGCTACCATTGATTTAAAATTTAAAGATACCCAGTTTGTTCTCTACGCTGCGCTATTTTAGACCAATAACGGTACGATATTCGCATAAATGATGCCATTTAACGTACGAGTTCCTATTTTTTTTTTCAGTTTACGGGAACCAATTCGATGGGCTAAACTGTCATGTCAAAAATATCTCAAGATAACTGCAAGTGTTGGGTCATTATTTTAATGTTTCCGACATGTACGGTATTTTGTACACTGATTAGAACACGATCTTGGTTTCAATAAATATTTTATTCTTTCTGTTGTCAACACAAACCCTCCATTTATAAAGCTCAGAAAGCTATTCATAAAATATTACAAGATACAGCAATGTATTTGACACTGTTAAACTACCAATGAGAAGATTCCAGAAATTCCACAAAATATTCTCCTTTTCACAGAAAAAGGCGTTTCTATTTTTCAACCTTTCTCTATTTCTTAAAAATTGTGACCCATTTTGTTTGGGCAAAATAAAAACACATGTACAGCAGTACTGTGTTCAATTAATACATCTTTCTTTTCTATGTGAAACTTATTTGATAATAGAAGATGTGGTAGATGACTAGTATTACACTGAGGAAAACCCAGTTACGTTTGGGTAACATATAGCATATCCTCAAATCACTGGGACTAGGGGGCATACACAATACACAATAACCATCATAATCATCAAGTAAAATTCATTGCAACAATAATATTCAAAAGGCAAGATCACTTATATAAGGTCGTTTGGTTTTCTTTCTTTTCTTCTTTTGTGGAATTAGAGAAATGATCCCAAGCGTAGTGACAACATAATTTTCATTTTACATTCATTTCATATTCAATTATTTGCACTTTGGTCATTTTGTCTAAGTAAAATGACTTTGGTAAGATATCCATATGTAAAACACTACAGTACTGTGCTCCATCGTCGTGAGGAGAGTGTAAAACAACCATCTGTATTATTTATAAGAGACAAAAACTATGATAATAATAATTAATAATAATAACAATCGTCTGAATGGATTTTGCAATATAAGTATAATAATTTTGCTGTTTATAAATGTTCCACATATCACAAAAATGATGTCACACTTAAAAGTAGTCACAATGTTCAATATAAAGTCACCTAGCTTGATTTAGTAGAAGTAGTACGTAAATGCAACTTTTGGTGTGTTTTATCATAGTAATAACATCTAAGGAATGAGTGTGTTGAGAAGGAGCACCTTTTAATAATTTTTAACCTTTTAGTTTTTCTTTTCTTTTTAAGTTTCAGTTACACTATCGCTTCGGTTGACATTAAATATACATCGGGCACTTGTTGCCTTTGACTGACAGAAACATACAAGCTAATACCTACTATCAAAAACTGACCAAATGGCAGCGGCGGCAGCGACACATTGAGACTCACTTAGGATTTCTCCGCATCAGATAAAAGCATCCTGATTGAAAGGGGCACAGAAAGGGGATGCAGACTCACAGCTCTCGTTCTAACCCAATGCACCTCAGTCGGACAGACAGATTAATATAAAATACCCTACTTGACTTTGATCCGGCAATACTGTTTCCTCGTTTCAAAGCAATTGCTAAAAAGGCAGTTACTTTCTCGTGCGATACAGGAGGCCGTATTCTACACTACAAAGCCGCACCGCAAAAAGGTACAACCGTAGTATATAATCTACCTTTGCCAGTCTCATATTTTGCTTGCTTGTCGTAAAGTGTTAAACACGTGCACTACCTCACTAGTTATGTGATAATGCTGATGACAGGTGCCATAAGGTTGCAACAAGACAATGCAAACCTCACCTCACTTACTCACTGTGCCCCTTCTTGCACACGCCCACAGCATTAAAATTTACAGTCATTTAAATGAAATCTGTACAAATATACAACAATGCTATTATCCTGCAGTTTATAAAGAATTAAGACACGGTCAACTGTATTGTCCCTGACAGCAACACCAGCGTGAATGCAAGCATATTTCCCCTTCTGTGGATTCTAGTTCAATTACCCATATGTGCCACTCTTATAGAGCAGATTACAAAAATACTCCCTACATGACCATGGCACTACCAGAGAATGACTTGAAACTTTAGATTGCACTCACACTAGCACTACTCATAATCAGAGGAAAATACTATGACCAGTTAGGTGGCTCCCATTGACATTTGACTATACAGGTGTGCAATACACAACCACCATTTTGGTATGATCGCGGATAGAGCTTAAAGTCTGCTAGTATTCGTGTATAAAGTAGTTGTTTTCCCACATGGAAAAACCACCGAGAAATGACTGAAATGGAAAATGCGAATGATTTTTCTACTATGCACGAACAGCACCTTCGTAGGACCCTCATGACAAGGTCACGGTTATGTTTATAATCAGTTCATTATGTTTTCTTTATCATGCTTTCACGGGTGCGGTGCAAAATCCTACCATATACGTTATTCATGACACATTACCTTTAATGAAAATGTAAGCTACATTGTAGAAAACATACAGTATTTGACAATTTGTTGTTTTATACAGACTGGCTACAAAATGACCAAATAATGTAGCTCTCTTATGGTAATTATGGACTTAGCAAGCTTCGTACTTGAAGAACTAGTTCTTCTTTCCGTCTGACTTTTGTTTCATAACCGACTTGAATTGGTCCCCAATACTCTTACCAGAGCTAAAACTAACTTCGATGATTTGATAATATTGTGGTTTACTTTGCGCGTGCATATCTCTGTGCTCTATCAAAAGGTCCATGATCACACATAAAATAGCTACATGCATTTTTGTGTAAAATACAAAAACATATTCTCCACATTTCCATCATATAAAAGTGGATGACTGGAGAGTCGGGCATGATACTAAATTTTTGTACACGAAAAGACACTTTCTTGTTTAAGATTTTGTATAACAACCGTTGATATCCTATAAATTAAACGATTTTCTAATGCTGCAAATTAAAACAACATAGTAATTCTCCTAAAACTATGAATGAATCTTTTTAACCAATCGACCTTCATGGCACAAGAAAGAATTTCTGATCAAATAATTTTACAGAAGTAAAACCAAAATGATAGTACTGTAAATGAAGGAAATTGTAGTTTACGTTACTTATTTCATGGCAGTTCACAAATGCTGTTTCATACTTAGGCATTATGTCATTTCAGACGAAATATAAATTAACCACTTGTGGTTTCCTCATATTTAAATAAGTTCAATATCAATACAGAACAATACTTAAATCACAACTTATTTGTGTTACATTCATACATGAAAAAATACTGACACTACATTCACACAGGATTTAGTCTTTTCTTGTTTTTGGTATAAAAAGCTGAAGCAGAGAAAACGGAAAAAGTTTGTGGACATACAATTTGGGTTCTATGGTGAAATAATGAAGTCATTACACGTAATAATAATTGTACAATTATGCATACATTCAATGTAAAATAATTCTGCAATCAACTGAATTTTCTTAGGTTGCCCAAATATTTTTCTCTTCATGATCACCATCTTGAATATTGACATTATTTCCTAACTTTCATTATAAATAATTTACTGATAATCGCATAATATCTGCATGACAATTTGTGTATTAAAATGCTATCTGATTGCACATTCCAAGTACATGTATTTTAATGGGGCAACGTTGTGATAATTGGGCAGCCAATGGCTGAACACATTCAATGATTACGGGGACTGCGCAGATAAGACAGATAAGAAGTGGGAACATTATATCGTGCTACACACTTCTCTTCGTGGCGTTTTGATACAATCACATTGTCTCGGTGCATACGTTAATAAAACAGCACATGACCAGTGGCGGCTACTGGTCAGAGCTGTCATTATCGTATCTAATGAGAACACTTTAAAAAGTCATTTTCACATCGACAACGTTCAGTGTGTTATTACAGGGATGCAATAGGGAACGACAGTGTGTGTGTGTTTTATGCGTGTCCCACTTCCAAGCATTTGTATATGATGTAACACAGATTCAGGCACCACACAAACAACAAACTTGTACAAAAAGGACTCTACATAAGTGAGGTCTAGTAGTCCAAAGTGGTTTATCACCGGCCATGACGAGTCTGCGTTTGTATTTTCTCCTCATGACAACTTTGAAGAATGCAGTTACTTCTTTGTGAAAGCTGCAGTGTCACACTTCGTCTGCAGATGCAAAAAGTTCCAAAATCTGATTTTGAAACTTTTCATTTCACCTAGGATTTTACTTGTATATATAACAACACTTAAAAGATGTTGTGCTGCATCGCTTTACGTAGTATTATAACCTTGTGACGGTAACAGACACACATCTGTTCTTGTATATATGTTTTTCCATAGTTGTCAAAGTTACACAAATACGGGCGACTCGTTCATGATCATAAAAAGTCGTTTGGAGTGAAGGACACTTTCACAAAGTACGAGATGGCCAACAAGAGCTGGTGGCTGACTGGCAGTTTGGCGCCCAATCACACCAAGTTGTACTCCTTCAGATTCAACTGTAAGATTGTGTCTTTCACTGCTGCAAATACGAATCGGATGTTTTCCGTGTCTGAAAAGTGAAAAATAAAAACTTTTATTACTAAAATTCCCAACAGAAGCATCAACTGAACTATTTTGATTTTGATTTATGTTAGCGTGCTTGAGACTAGATAATATTAACACGTAGCTATGATATGGGGCAAGAAAAATATGGTGCAAGTTGATAAAAAAAGTTTTACATGCATTAATAAACATAACAAATAATTAACAAAAACAAAACACCTTCAAATAATCATATAATTCAGAATGGAAACTAGAAATCCAGAACTGTATCCAGTAGGAGGAGGGGATAGAGATGGTAGGCAAAAAAGGAATTTGTAAAAATAAATTTAAACTTAAATATTTCCTTAAATAATTCTGTGCTTTAATGCTTTAATTAAATATACCAATGGCACATTCTTAAATTATTACTGTGCAACTGTTTGTAAGGTAATGTGTACTAGTGTTAAAAGAGGTAGTAGCCCAAGATAATTAGTGAAAAATCTACAGGTTAGGATGATATCAAAAGAAAAGTTATAGGACAGTAAAAGATACCTGTTGCACAAGTAAAGTGCGAGTAGATAATCTTGTCTGGATCAGGGTTTAGATCCACAAACATTTTCAATATGAACTCTCGTGCTGCCTGAGCATCTTTCTGTGGACCTGTTTAGACACAAAACCGTACATGTAAAACAGACATCAAAACACGGACAAACGATAGTCAATGACAGTGTACATTTTCACAATAAAAATTAAGAAAGCAGAGTTTCAGATACAGAAGTTATCAAGTATACATCAACGTCTTTCAACGTTTTACACCTGGAAATCTGAGAAAGAATATGAAACGATTGAGTGCGGGCAGTTGACTTCAAATTACTGTAGAACCTGCAATAAGTAGTCACTATATAGTACATGTACAACATGAATTTAGTGGACAATGTCAATAATAGTTTCCGTTTCATGCGATCTATCTATGGTACCTGTGGCACAGGTGAAATGTGAGTATATAATCTTGTCACCATCAGGATTTACATCAACAAACATTTTTAACATGAATTCTCTGGCTGCTTGTGCATCTTTTTGTGGACCTAGACAAAAAAGAATCAAAAAAGAATCAAACAAATTGGCATTATTACCTCTTGGGAGTAATGCGTTGTGTTAAATTAGAGGTAGTGATACTGGATTAGTCATTGTCTTTTTTAGATGGAGGTAATTTGGTTTCGTCGCAAAAAGTGCATCTATGTACATGTTTTAGAATACTGTCTGATGCCTCTAAAATTAAATTTCCTGTTGCATAACTTTGCCCAAGATTATCTCACCTGTACTTTTTCATCTTATTGCGAGTTCTACTGCACACAAAAACAATGGTGATAACAAAACTGTTATCAAACTCGCAGTTGGCATCTACTAAACGCCACAAATTACCAAGATCCATAAATGTTAACAGGTGAGAAACAAACTAAAATAACCAATATCCGGAACTGAAAATAAACTCTTTCGCGAGTCCTACATTCATAAGTTTATTGGATATTTTCATTAAGGTTAGGTCTAATTGTTTATCTCCCATTATTAGGTGGAGGAGATACATGCAGTAGACTCTCGGTAATAGCCACACAGTGTTATGTTTTAGGTGATGTCACTCTCCGCTATTAGATGTCATGTGGGTGTGTAGCTCTTGCAGGAGATGCATCTCCTCCGCCCATAATAATCACCGCACTGCAGCTACATATTAATCCATACCGCGATCTGGCTCTGCTGTTTGCCTGCTTACAAATCCTGACCACTACAGTATTAATCAATAATAACTTGTTTTAACCTTACTAACGCAATGTACAGGCACACCCCAGTGTCAAGTGCACTTGGCCAGTCCAAAATGCTACCGAAAATGTTCCGTCATAAAAGATGGTTCAAGTTATCTGACAGTCTTTAACTACAATACATATAACATATGCAGTATCTTATTTATCAATATTTACTGTACTGTATTGTTCGTAAATACAGCGCCGGGGTGCTGGTGTTTTCTGCTCTCATGTTCTGTTGTATGGACTAGTGATGTTAAAATGGGCAAATTTAAAATATGGTGTACCAGCCAGATACCACTGGGATCCACTACACAACCAGTCATAAAGGTGTCAGCATGTAATTAATTTCTTGATGACAAAAGAGATGGCGCTGCGTTTAGAAGCAATATAATACATCCAACGTGCCTCCTTCGCGTGAAATCTAAATTCATTAAGGACATTCTGTGACAAATTTCTCTGATCTATGAAATGCAATAGGATCTCCATTTTACGACCTCTTTTGAGCGACACCTTCTCTTATGCAACACATTTTCTGTGAAATGTACTGTACACATATCAAATATGTGCATATTCTTGCCCATCTTTGAGCCACATTCTTGTACTAAATTGATGTCATGCAAAAGCTTGGTGTCGCTCAGGAATGGTCCTGCTGCTTTTATCCACAAAAATACGTCCAGATGGACCCAGGCTCATTTGGTATTGTAAGAAAACAGAATATGGTCAGAATATTACATTACATTATGAAAATAGCAAATATGGCTGCCAAACTGGAATTTTTATGGCGGGACAATTATTTTTAAAGGAAAATATTAATTATTAATTTAAATATTTATACATATGAATGTATAAATTTATTCAAGAATGTGTGTCACAGTTAAATCTTTTTTAGGGGGACAGGCTCATATGTGTACAAGATATGAAATCTATGACCAACAAGGAGAGACAGCACTGACAACTCTGGCCAAATCATGATTCCAGAGACTTTCTGGCAACAAGCCCGAAAAACCCTGTTCATACGAAAAATTTACCGGCAAATTAATTGAAAAACAGTGTTCGCGTAAACTCGAGTTTGCACTTCAGAACTTCGAAATCTGACCATGGAAATATCCTGGGGTATTTAAATTCTGTGATATTATAACAAATGTGGCCGAAGAACTAAAAATACAGCTCAGTTTAGGTTTTGAAAAAGCCATATTTGTACATTTCCGCAAAATACGAAATCTAGGGAACGTAGTGAAAAGAGACTGCTACTTTGGCAACATTGAGGAATCTACCTGGCTTGAAACTGCATATAGCTCGTTTTTTAATCTTTCATACAGACTATTTTCCTCATCACTCCTTTTAAGGGATTTTATCCTCCAAACCTCATTTACCTCGACCTTTTTGAATAACCTAATAGTTGTTCACGATGGATGAACTATCGTCGAACAATTTGCTGGGACCATTTCTACTAATAATGTAACCAGTGTCTATTCCCAGAAGAACCCCACAAACACTAATAACGAAACGAGGCAAATCATTACTGCATGTCCTACTTTATCCTATCAACTTCATTCAATGGTTTCGTCAAATTCACGCAATGAAATAATACACGTAAACATACCATCAAATTCTGGGAAATAGTCTACAAGATGTGAATGCATAATTTTCTCCTCTAGAAGATCCTTCTTGTTGAGGAATAGAATGACTGATGAGTTCTGGAACCATGGATATGTGATAATTGTCCTGAATAGAGCTTTGGATTCTTCCATTCGGTTCTGTAAAATACAATGACGAAAATGTTTATTTGTTTACGCAGGGCAGCGTCACGTCTACAGGTTGGGCAGGGCCATTTACACTGGTTTTAAATCAATGAAACAACAACAGAAACAAAATTATATTACATTAGTATATTCTAGTTTACCGTTAAACTAAGATGTCAAGCAAGGTGTTTATTTTTGCAGGTATCATAACCCCCGCCCTGATTTGCTGGTACTTGCATCTCGTTTTTCCAGACATAAAGTTGATAGCATAGTGACCCAATAGTGAAATTTCAGAGCTCTAAATATTTCTTTACACTGTAGTTTTATCTATCAATTAAAATAACTTTTACAGTTGTAAAACCTTTAGAAGAACAAATTACCTCATTGTCTGACTCTACTAGTACTTGATCATATTCACTTAAGGCTACTAGGAACATGATGGACGTCACATTTTCGAAACAGTGGATCCATTTCCGTCGCTCTGAACGCTGGCCCCCTACATCAACCATTCTGAAAAATATCAATACAAAACATTAGGCAAATCTTGAATGCGGTTTCTGACCCTCTGTTACACAGCGTGACTTCTTTGTGGGGCTGCCTGTCCTTTGCGGTCAATTTACATTAAAAGTAGGATGACCCCTCAAAGTGGGATCTACTGTAGGCCTAATACCTGCACACGTGTGTTCAGTTTAATGAGGCCTTCGAAACAAAATTACGTGTGAAATGAAACGCATTAATTGGTCAATTTATCTATAAATAGATCCTGTCAAAAGAAAAAAATGTCAAACATGGATTTCGTTGACAATTTGACCTTTGCCTTTAGTCTTGCGGTAGATTTACTTCCTACTGTAAAATGTGCATCTGCATGCTTCGATCATTCACTTGCTATTTTCAACCTACTGCAATTTTTATTTGTACTTTGTACTTCTTTGGTCGATCCTACTGTCGTACGTGTACGACAATAATAGATCTACCTCGACAGCAGATTTACTGGCATCTTGATTTTTTTTTTTTTGTAATTACCGTGATAAATACCAATTACTTTCTTAAAAATACTTAAAATATGCCATATAAATTCGTTCGTTTGATGGAATCTTTCGTTTGACTGGACCTATTTTGAATGGAAAATGCTCATCTCTTGCCAAAGATACTTTTCGTTTCACAAGTAGTCATCACTAAAAAGCAAATGACTCTTCCCCACAGAAAAGTCGGTCAATAATGCGGATTCATCTTTACTGGCTATTGGGTTATCAGTATGAAAATACGTTTTGTACACTAAATCGAAATAAGATACCCGTAGTATTTACTTACCTAAATATTATACTATCCAAGTCAAATGGATATTCTATTATACCCGTTGTGGGAACTCGTACTCGAAGAATATCTTGCAATGAAGGTAAGTACCCGGGTACGGCAATACGGTCGATACTGTCTAGGTAGCTGAAATGGGGAAAATGATTTCATTGTTTTTTGTTTGTTTGGTTTTATTAATTTTTCAGGAAATGCTCACACCAGGTAAGCTGAGCACCATTTCAAAGGTAATTGGTCGTACATTAGCAGTTATTGCTAAAGAATAAGTCTTCATTATTATAATTAGTATTTCGTGAGAAGGGATAACGTACTATTTGGCTGAGTCTGTAAGTTGATATTCTCGCCTCCTGTCGTAGCACTCTTGTATGCCAGAATCTGCCCATAAACACTGAACTGCATCCACATATTCTTGTTCAAACGTCGTTACTGTCTCGTAGTCTACCTCTTTTACCATTTTTGAATTTTCCTGAAATAATAAATATACGTTTCTTATCGTATGCTTAGGTTAATTAGGCTACGGGTCTTTATTTATAATATACAATATCGTGAAATTACCAAAAAAACGCTAACTCAACGTCTTTGAATTGAAGCATACACGTTACAACTATCTTATCGGATACAAGGCAGAAAAGTGAAACCTATGACTGGCGACCGATTTTCTGAAATACCGCACCCCCTTTTTTCATCCTTTACAACACTTTTTAAACAGCAATTTACAGAACTTTCAACATCATAACTTGTTGACTGAATGTTGTGGATTATGATCTCTATGTATTTTACATGGTTTTAAGTGATTAAATAAGAAAGTTAACACATCTTAGGATACATAGAATGGATTTCTACTGTCTTATGGTACTTTTGTGTAATGTTATATGATGTGGGAAGTTGTGTCACTGATCATTAACAAGTTTTCGAAATAGAATTTGCCTCATCTTAAATGTAGCATGGTGCAAAAAATAAGTGTCACGTGCATGCGCGTCAAATCGGCAATTTACGGTGTCAGTTTTTTATCCCCATTCCGAACGATGGCTAATTCAGCCGAATAAAAGTATGAAAATTTGAGGATTTTGGATTTACAGGATAAGTTTTAAACGTTCCACCGCACCAATCAACAAGGTTTACCTTCTGTACAGTATATTTTACTTAACAAGTCTGAAACACAATTTTTTCTGTAGCATTGCTCGCAAACGAGCACGTATTTACTTCATTTGCTTCGCAATATTGCATACAGCAGGGTCATTAGGATCAATGGCAAATAGGTGGGGCAATAGCTGACGTAAAGATGCAATAGTGTACAAATGATAATTAAATCTGACGAAGTCCTCTCGAAGCTGGGCTGATGTCCTTCGGAAGTATTGAACCTAGGTTTTACCTTGTGTTTACCTTTAATGCCGCTCCCATGCATGTGTGTATACGACGCGTTATTATACAATTTTACCTTCAGAAGTTTCGCCGTCAAATTAGGCATCCTTATTTTCCATTAGAATAAACCTACTGCAATTAGCCGTATATGTCAACACTAACCGGTTTAAATATGTATTGCAAATTATTTGAATTTCACGCAACTATCAGGTGAACATACAATATATATACAATGTGTAAAGTTAAAATTTGAAATGTACATCAGGACCAAATTTCATCACAACCCCACCCAGGAATTCCCCATATACGGCTCAAAACAAGTCACTCTCACTTTAAATGTGCTCGACTTTCATAATCATTCCAACAACATGCTCCAAACAACATCATACTAAAATCAAGCGTTGCTGTTTTTAAAACCTTACAATAAATAACTGGGTTTATACGTATTTCAAATAACTCATTTGTTACGAAAAACACCTACACGCAAGAGATTAAAATTACAAATCGTGTAAAAAATTAAAGGACGAACTACTAATGGCGTAAAGAAATAAGGAGTGGAATGGAGGAAGGGGGACAGAAATCTTTTGCTATCATATAGCAGGCACAGGTATGATAACCATATTATTGATCTCTGAGCAGGGAAGACTCTCACGCCAGGTACACAGCTTCTCTAGCCGTGCTCAGGCTCTGTCCCATCCGCCCGCCTCTCAGCCTGCCCGTCCGCACCCTTTAAGACTTTATCGCAAATTAACCAGCTTCGCGTAACAATGACGATGTAATGCATGCGTAAAGGACCAAAACGCTGGCGGATCCAGACGGCCATGCTAGACAACCACAAAAGCAATGTCAACAGAACAGTGCGCAATTCACCAGTGTTACTCTTCGTGAGTCACACAATGACATCTGTCTGCCTGTTGCACACATATACCTGTGTGTAAAAAGTGCTGACATTAAAGGAGATCAAGTCAGCCTGTTCTTCAGCCGTGGAGCTGTAACAGCAGCCGCAGCAGCAGTAGCAGCAGGCACATGTTTCATTCAATACGGGTTCCACTTGGAAGTGTGCCAGACTCTTCATCTCAGTCGTCATGGCAACAGATATGGAGTTCAATAAAACAATCCATCAGACGATGGGAACCATGTATTACAGTAGGAAATGCTTACTGACTTGCCCATCTGGCTTCTACAAACTTCCCTTCCAAATATATTTTTCATCTTACTGTTCATTTCTCCTTTTAAATAATTCTTTCGCTTGTAATCGATTACGTTGATCTATTTTAATAAAAACTAACACTGATGGACATATGTTCACACAATATACTTAAACATGGGTACCAATTAACCATGTCCGCCTTACGTGAAAAGTTGTAATGCAATCAATTGTTTTTCTCCAATGTTTCACATGCTAAATAGCTTCACAAATGTACACTCCAACATGTCGGTGTAATATTTCTACATTACTTGTACAGCATGTTTGGGCGATAACGATAACTTTAGATAACACTAACCTTAAAAAATAAGCTTGAGACCATCATTTGAAACTTGAACTCTTTAATTCAATTGTTTATCGCTAAACCTACTCGAATGTGTATTATCTATCCTGATCAACGTGTACGCCGTTGTCGCAACATTACAAAAGGGTAGCTAGTATAACTGCAGTAGGTATTTATTTCATTAGCAAAACACGCTCGAAATGTATCATGTTCAAGGAACACGGATGCGAAACTTGCGTTAGATATTTCATAAAGTCTTTCTACTAAAAAAAATTCGCAGACCACAAAAGCTCCGTTGTAAAATGCGTTGTTCAACGTAGTGATACCGAAAAGTTTTGTATTACAGAAGTTTCGACTTCCAACTTCAGTTTGACTAAGATATCACCGTCGATTGGTCTCCTTGCAATAGATCGAGGTCCATAAGAAAGGATGATTGTTCAGTAGCATTTAAATCTAGCGAAAAAATTCGTAAATTGAATAGTCTCCCACAATAAGTTAAATATTGCACATCGGACATCATACAAGTCAGTATTTTTAAAATGTTTTTAAACTGATTTCGTGCCCAGAAGCCAATTTCCTCATTTTAGTAAAAGTAAATTGTATCTATATCTGAGCAAGATATTTTTGAGGACAATGGTATTCCCTTGTAACCCAGTTATCATACACATGCAAATAAAATATGGTTCAGCATACTCAATCTCAACGAAGTTCTCTGTTCGCCAAAATGACCATATTTCAAACAAGTCCGTAAATTACTCGTTTACAGAAACCAACCTTCATAGTTGAAGCTATGAAAGTCTCAACTTTAGTCTGTCAATAAGATGCGACATTTTTGAAGAATGTCCGTAATCTTGAAATTGTGCCCGTTTTGGCGCAGAAGCCGACGCTAAGGTCCAGACCTGAGTTCAGTGACTAATGTGAATAATAATAGAAAAGCCTTAATCTGACAACATAATTAGTCACCAACAACTAACAAACAAGGTAAGCTAATGCAATTTCTTTAAGCATCAGATACAGTAGTGTTATGTGATGCGGAGACATAAGGTTGGCTAGAAATGGAGATTGATAATCGACAATCTACTTGATCGGACAATAAGTAAAGCAAAATGCGTTTTTCTGCTCAGGTTCTTTGGCATGGTGACCAAGAAAACGTACCTGTATTCTTAATTAATTAATTAACTGAGGTTTAAGCTCATATTTAAACTAAGATTTTAACCAATTTTCAAAAAGATACCACAACGTCATCAGTTCAGTTAAGACCCATTGCATTCAACACTCCGGGAAATACATTTACAGATGTAATGTTGCATTAACACAACCCCTCCTTTTTGTGATGAAAATATTGTCTGATTTGACAGTGATTCTCCATTATTGCCTTGTAAGGAAAATATGTAATCATAATTTAAAAGTGAACTTCTTAAAATAGTCTCTTCATACATGCAAATTTCTGCATAAATTTAATCTTTAGTCAGAATTAAATTTTGGTGTTTTCATTTCTTAAAAGTGACACCCTGTCAGAAATTGGTCGTTATGCAGCACAACTCTGCAGAATATGAAGTAGGCCAGCGCGACCTTATTTCCACTAGGCATCCGGATGATACATAAAGACATCAATCAACTATGACTCAAATGAGCCATTAAACAAAAAATAAATAAACTAACTGACCTTCTTTGCATTAGAACATGTACAAGACCTTTACTACATTTGGCTAAAACGAAAAATACTTATACCAGAATGCCTCGTAGATGAACAAGTTCTTGGGCAAACACTATGTTGTAAAAATAGGTCCTGATGGACCTGGGCTCATTTGGCATAATTAAAAAAACCAATTAGAAAAATACTGGACATAATGTCATTTGGACACAAATAAAGATACAGTATAAATAAAATCAATTCTCAAATAATTATTTGAGAAAATAACAAATATGGCTGC
>JBCAUI010000001.1:68167-91135 GCA_038406195.1 Haplosyllis anthogorgicola
TTGTTAAACCAATGTAACGTTTGTGATATCAGATGTCCAATGAAGGAATAAACGTTATGGAATTAATATTAAGCTTTCGCTTGCTCTGTGCATTCACTCCGCCTCACCACCGATTGATGCTAGTCGACATTTTTATGAACATATTCCTGTTGGTGAAAATCATTCATAACTCAATCAAGGATTATCATATTTAACGTCTCACCTGAAATACCACGAGCTTTCATCCTTAACCTTTTTTTCATATCCATGTAACCTGAACAAGTTAGTCTCTGCACCCAACCCAATAGAAACATCAGGTATACAGCATAATACTGACGAGAAAATGCTTTGTTCTCATCTAATAAACAAACATATCTCTTTCTTGATGTAGCAGTTACATCAGCATAATATTTCTAAACATATATGTGCTTAGGACTATGACTTTGATGTTTAAAGAGTTTAGTGACTAGGTAAACCACAGCGCAACATCTTCACGACTTTCGAATAATTCCGAATGTTTGTGATACGTATGACTATCCTGCAAGTCAAACTAATGCACACATGTATTATAACTTTCTTAAAGCGTACATAATCATGAGGCAAACAGTACCAAACCTTCGTTCAAAAAACAAGAAATTAAATCGGTTATGTAATAAATTTCAAAACGTGAAACAAATAAAAGCAAACGGTAAACGCAAAACTATGGATGCGCATTAAAACTGTGTCCAACTTGGTACCATCTCATAAAGTTTGGCACCGCAATTGTTTGATTTAAAGGCAAGATGCATAAGCAAATGTAATTCAACAACATGTTCAATGTAAAATATGCATTTTTGACCGTCAAAAGTTTAATGTACATTGTACCATATCTCAAGTAGCTCATATTTTAATGTATATGAAGCCAATAGTGATTGTGTGTTTCTAAAATACTATAAAGAGAGTAACTTCAATTGAGTCATGTATAATTGTGAAGCCACTTCAGAGATACCTTCACAATTGCATCTATTAAGTGGCTTGATAATTATAATTATGAAGCCACTTCATAGACCTCTAACTACGAAAACACTTTAGACATACATAACTAATTGTTTCAAAACTATGCCGTTCAGTTGCACTTTTAAGTAATGAGCGACAAGCTAGTAAATTTTAGCCCGAGTTGAAATCGAGCTGAGAAGTTAACTCGAGCTTCGAGCTAACTCGGAGGCTCGTTGACATCCCTAATGTACAGTCAAACATTCTCTCTCTCTTTATGTGGCAATTAGATCTACAACATCTCATATGAGTAGAGTCGGTTTTTGTCACATTTTTGTTACATCTGCCTTAACATATTTACTTTCAGAATCTTGTATTTGCGACCTGCATAGTCATTTACATGTAGTTTCATGTATAATGTCACGAAATTTCACACATAAATATCATAAAAATATACCTTCATTAGCTGCATTACAACATCATAATAATCCTCTGAAAGTGTGTAAATCCACATGTATTAGAAATACTTTTTTCATAAGGTTATCAGAAACGACAATTCTTTTTACGTTGAAATGAGCAACAATGACTATTTCATGGACATTTATCGCAATAATATTTCGCAAATTTTGGCACATAACGGTTACTCAATGTCTTCTCAAACAGTCATAAATTTGATTGATAAAATTAACAAACAATTTTAATTTTGCCCTGAAGGAAATACGAGGTAAATGTTTAGTATCTGTCGAGTGACAGGTCAAAACTTCATCAAGTTATTTATGTCGGAGCAATGACATTTAATTGTGCTTTTTGAGCAAATTATTTCTGTCGGAACAATGACATTTAATTGTGCTTTTTGAGCTCATGTCAAAGTTGAACTAAAGAATTAAACTGATTTTCATTTGGTGACTTTTTTGTCACATCTGAATGAATTTTTACCGTAGTCGGTACGTCGGGTAAATTTAAACATATTCAGATCTATCTCCAATAACCAAATTAAATTTTATATTTATACATAGAATCAAGTTTTGCAAAGTGAAAATTTTATTTAAAAATCATTTTAAAAACAAAAGACGTTATTCCAGGAACATGTATACATTACTGGATTGAGCAATTTGTACTATATCTCAATGAATGTTACACATAATGTTTGTGGTGAACAGACTTTAATCATTTATGACTTATTTTCCATCCTGTTGACAGCCCGTCTTCACTGTATCCACAAACATAACAGTTGTGCATTTGTAAGTGAACTGGATAAACCTGCGGAAAATCCTGCAGTTCACACTCATGTAATCGTTGTGCAATTTGTAAGTTTGAGCTGCAATTCGTAAAATTGAAGTACAGGGTACGGTAATTCATGCAATTAATACTTTTATGTTTATGTTTGGACGGAATACTTGAAGAAGTAAATAACTGTGACAGACATAAAACTTTTACGCAAGGAAAATACGTCTACAGTCTTCGTCAGGAATTTTCCATGCCCATTTCTTCTTTCACTTGTTTTAACGCTTCTTCAAATGTCAACACTGGTTTTCTATTCTTCTTTATGTACTGAAATAGATTTTAATGAAGTTTCATAAGAGAAAGTCATCACTGACGAGGAAAAAGATCATTTTCCCGGACAAAACATCTTGCTTGACCTGACCATTTGGCTCTACTAACGTTTAATAAAGAAGGCGTGGTACGATAGCACGACTCATCCGTTTTCTGGATAATCACTTAAGTTTAGCAATCGTGGCCGCGATTAATAGTTGGATGAGTGACAATCCATCAGAAGATAAACATGCACGGGCACATTTAATACAGAAAACACTTACATTCTTAGTATCATCTAATGTGGTATACATGTAGTCAGGTTCGAGATTCCTAACGTACGCTTGATGCATACGTTTCTGACTGTCTACAAACTGTGTTGTTAGTTGCAATTGTTGCCGCAACATGTCATTCAATGCAAGCACGCTGGGGCTGTATGACGTTAATGCTGAAAAACGTATATGCTTTTGGTTTCAATGTTATTTTTTGGGAAACTGCCGTGAGATTTGTACATGAAGTTGATTGGCATTATTTCGAAGGGTAACTTTCGATTGCATCGAAAGGTGGGGCTTAAAAGTGAAGATACTCACCCTCTAATGCATCTGCACTTATACTGTGAGTGGCAATAGGTGTCGGATCTACATAACCAAGACCATATGATGGACCAAGTGCCGCGTACGGGGCTCTTCCATCCAGATTCCAGTGATACATGAGACCAGGATCAGCATCCGTCTGGATCTCGATGCTTTTGCCTTTCTTTCTTCTACCTGGTGAAGGCGTCCTGAAAATAAAAACTTCCAGATATTAGAAAGTACTAACCAATCTTTTATTCTACACCATTGAACTAGTCACACGGACCCTGAATAGTCCAAACAGACTGTAAGACGATTCTTCGACACTTTTCATTTAACCATGAGAATAGTTATACCCACCAGCTTTTGTGACACATGCAACATTGCGACATAGAACATTAAGCTGTTGCCTGGAAAAGTAACTCAACCAATCTTCAGCCAAAAACCGAATTCTGTGTAATGGCTATAGTTTTAGCAAAGAAGTAGTCACAATTCGAAAATGATATTTTTAGTCGAAGATAAAGTGTAAATAAAAATATCCGATAATTTTACCTGCTTCTGGATGAGGCAGAATCAGTATAAGACGTGTAATCATCGCTGTACGTCATGGACTCTCTACTCGTACTCCTCTCACTCATTCTTCTGCTGGTTCGTGTCACTGTTTCCGCATCACTTGCAAAATCATCCGAATAATCCTCAGAGTGCATCCTGTCACTGTAAGCACTGCTTCTTCCTGACCTGTTACAGTTTACATATTTTTTTGAAAATATGTCTGATACATGTATGAACAATACATGTAATGAAATCGGACGGTGCATTCATTTCGATCGAACTAAAGTGTATTTATATTGGCAATTGTGCATTGAACAGAGGATAGTCTATATGGCTTTATATCTGCAAAGTGTTTCACAACTAATTTTGAAAATGGCTGTGGCCAACGTCAATGGCCAACAGAAAGAATCACTGTTCCAAATGAGATCACATTCAAAAAGGACTCGGAAATTGTGTATAAAATTTAGAGACATATATATGTAAATTAATTCTAGCTACGTTACGCATCTATCTCAATTAAAATATCATAAAAACACTTATTATGCGTTGGAACAAAACACAAACTAAAACATGTAAATTAGCATGATAGAAGCAAAGTTTCATTGATACAGTGGATAGGTAGTTGAAGAGCTGAAAATTTCAGTGCTGACATCTGCCAGTGTGTTGTCCATGTCCAACGATTTAACGAGTCTTGAGAGCACCAACAAAGACATGTTTATTACTTTTAATGTGCCAAATACAGGATTATAATAACTATATACACAATCAGAATCAATGTATTACATGTACGAATAATTCGCTGCAGTGCAGTAAAACTTTCTTTGGGCGTACCTTCTTTCGAACGACCCCTTTCTCTGTGTGCGACCTTAGGACTTAAGACATTGAAACTTAAAAGTACACATAAAAACAACTTATTTCACAAGACAACCACCCCACGACCATGTTATCTCCAAACAATGGATGGTCGTGCAAAGGAAGTTCTACTGTAGACGGATATTTTATTGGGTCTGTACAGTACGTAATTTCTTACCTGACTGGAGTGGCACTTCTGGATTCAGTTGCTATGGTTTCTATCTCACTGTCCACACCCTCTGTTCGGATTGACGCCGCAGCCTCCGAGATCTCGTCAAAATCATCCGAGTACTGACGACTACTGATCGGACGAGCTGTCGACACCATATCTGGACTAGGCGATCTCGACCTTAATTAATTAAAGAGTACGCGTTGTCAAAACTAACTTTTTATACTGAATTATACTATTTGTAATGGACCTGAATCGCACAAACACAGTTGCTCATTTTGAACAACAGTTTGTGTGTTTCAAATAAACAAAAATAAGAACATTAATCATCGAGACAGTCTTTCAGCTGTTTATCTATCGAACTGGCCTCTCCTTACATTTCCCCCCAAGCACAGCTACCCCCTTGAACTTGATCACTGTCTCTTTTTACTCGATTAAAAATATGTTCTTGTTTTGTGTGCTTGTTTCCTATTTCTATACTTCGATCTCAATTAGGCTCAATTCGCTGGAGAAGGACCAAGTACCTACCGGATTTCCTCCAGATCTCCAAGTGACAGTCTGACTCGACTCCTGGATGACTTGGGTGTTCCTGGTAGCCTTGGTGACGGACTTAGTATTGACCTGAGCGGTTGTCCTGACCTGGCCGTGTTATTCTCGTAATCAGTCTCTATAGGCTCCGTGCCCACTTGTTCTTTTATATCAGAACCGTCACTTTCATTTCCTTTCAAGTCATCAACATTTCCTAACAAATCATCCACAGTGAATAACCCTAGTTCACTAAACAAATCAGGTTTGCTTTCTTTCTTTTTAGCCTTTTTGTCTTTAGTTTTTGCCTTCTTATCTTCGCGCTTTTCTGTCGTCTTTTCTTTTGCCTTTTTGGAAGTGTCAGATGATGATACAGCCACCGGCAGAGCCGGCTCCAGTTCATCCAGACCCATCACATTAACTGAAATTAAAGTGAAGTATAATAAAATAAAAATCTTAGTTCATATGTAATACAGAGAAGGGAGGAACACTGGTGACTAGTGTACGATAGCACATCCTCTTGTATCACCGTCCTCGGTTAGTTTCTGGTGTTACGCTTTTTAATTGAAGGGCACTGGCTTTATTGGAGGGTCGGCCTCTTTTTACTGCACTTTAATTACCTGTACATGTACTCTTTCTGAAGCCCATTGTAGGCCTTCGACTAAAGATACAGTAGAACCTGTCTTGAGCGACAGTCAACTTTGGCTGCCCAAAAGTGTCGTAAAAGGCAGGGTGTTTCTCAAGACAGGGTCATTTACATTTGGTACAAAGGGCAGCTTGTCGTTCAAGACAGGTTCTACTGTATTCTTCTTTGCCAGAGACTTCTCATACTTTGCGTGAGAGATACCTTAAATGTGCGAGCCTCACACCTTTCTCCCTACAAAGCATTGAAGGTCAAACAAACGGTGGGACGACAACGATGACGGATAATAGACATTTCTTGATTGCAGGCATTCATTTGTCATTTGCGGCGTTATAAAACCACAGTTTCGAAAAAGGAGAAATTTGTCTCTGCAACTCCTAATATTGCCAAAAAATTGAAAAAAATTTAAAATCTCTTCATGTAATTACATACATTTGTACATCTATAAATACAAATGCATACAAAAGTGTATTCCCTTTTCAAAATTATTTATTTTGTGTAATCTTTACATGTATAGTAGAACCTGCCTTGAACGACACCCGTCTTGGGCGACATCCTGCCTTTCCAACACTTTTTCCTAAGTATGTTAACTGTTAAAACTAGTTTAAATGACCCTGTCTTGGGCGACACCCTGCCTTTTACGACACTTTGGGGAGGGAAAAGTGCAGTGTCGCTCAAGACAGGTTCTACTGTACGCTCAGACGTTTGTCCTCACGTGTTCTAACCAACAGCTGTGTTTACTGTCAACAAGCTGTTATCCTCTTAATTAAACGTGTTCTTTGCAAAGATGGTTAAAAGTCAATGAATATTTTTGATGCATTGTACCCACACTTTAAAAGATATCATCTGAGGCAGACATGCTAATAGAATGGTCAATACGCTACACGTCAAATTTGGCCAATCAAAAAAGGCCATTTGTAAATGACAGCTGATAATGCCTGATATACTTAGCAAGGAACCCTTTCTATTTCATATGTTTTTGCCTTTTAGTATCTCAAACGAGTTCATTTAATATTGAAAAATCTAATTCTAAAAATTCTCGCATGTATTTTTAAAACATTATGTCACATTTGCTCATCACCACGTGAAGATGACACCTGTCAATTAAACTTGGTAATTGAGAATTATATGTGTATCCTTTACTGATTCACTCAAATATCAATGCATAACAATGATCAATTATACAAAATTGTGTTTTTACTATGAATGCATAATTATAGTGTACTTATTACGTACACACGTGTTGCACATGACGGTGTATTGTTAAATATACCACTTTCAGCCAATCGGAATGAGCCATATGTAAGTGACAGCTGATACATTTCACAAGGAGAGTTCTTGACACAAGTCAAATGGGGAAAGTTATCGTCAAAAGTATCGCTGTCGTGTATATGCATACTCCTTTACTCCTTGAAATCAATGGTTAAAATACTTGCAATTATGATAAAAGGTGCTTAAATACGAGGGAGAGTACTCTCCATACTTTAATAGCCTTTTGAAATGTGTTCCGATGTTTCGAACATAATTTTCAATCGATATCTTCATACAATGCAGGTTTAAAGTGGGAACTTTTCCTACTTTACGATTTGGCTGCACCACACCATTTGCTAGTTCTTTGACATTTCATCAACTAATAATATCATTTATATTCCAACTGTATTTTCATTTGATTGTCAATGCAAGATAACGAATGGGAAAATATAATTATTCGTAGTGTCAGTTATACATGCATACATGTCACTGGTCGCTACATGAGGAGTGCATCTCCTCTAATGATTAGACTTTCTTTCATGTAGTTCCGAGGATCATTATAATTTGTTTGGTTTCTGGTAAAAATCTTTATTTTTAAGATGTTCACAGAAAGTATTCCAGTAATTAACTACTTTAGTTCAATTAATTTAAAACACTTACATTTGAATGCATCCTCGACAGACGAAGCTGAGTCACTGACATTTCCCGATTGGTCCTCATAATCTTCCTCACGGATATCGGCCATGGGCTCAGGACTAGCTGGAGGTACATCCTTGGGACTTAACTTGGCTTTCATGAATGCCTGCAAATCACACGATGTCCATCTACATTTGTTTGTGCCATTTAACACGTTCACGAAACTGATGTTTGCATAGTCATATTCAACCAGCAACTATCTTTACTTTAAACATGCCCTCTTGAAAACTATGTTTTATGCACATAGATATCATTTCTTTTCCGATACATGTACTGTATCCATACCTTTCTCCTAGAGGAAGGAGGCGACTTGGATCTTGGAGTTCTAGCCGACAAATCGGCAGAACTTGTAGGCGAGAGGTTCTCCATAAATTCAGCCATTGATTCCTCATCCGTATCCAGGGTTACTTTAGTGGAATATTTCTCAGCACTTGCAAGTCGAAACTGTGACTGTCTTTTCTTGCCACTTTCTATATAAAATTATTAAAAGAAACAGATTACAAAATTGTAGCAGTTAATTGGTAACTTTAAAGTATATTTGTTCAATATTTATTTGATGTACTTTTATCCGTAAACATTCATTGATTATCGCTACCTTAGGTTTCAAAGTTTTGGAACTTATTTTTATTTGGATTGTAAACAGCTGCATTGTCAAAAATGATACCAATTCATAATTAAAAAAAGTTGTGCATTAAAATCCATCAGTTCTGAAGCTCAATTGCTACCGTGAAGACAAAAGACATTCATTGACGATTGGTATCACGTACATATCATTTAAATGTTTCTTAACGTACCTGATATTGGTGGCTTCTTCGGCTCAGGGCTTGGAACCTTTTCTGGTTCCCTTTTCGGTTTCTTCTTCAAAAATTTACTTCCACCTTTACCAATGCCAAGAGAATCGTCATCATCACTACTAATCACACCATATTTCGAACCTGACTTCATAAATTTTGAACCGCTCTTCAAACCAGCAAATTCCGAATCGTCACTAATATCTGGGCTGGGTGGCTTTTTATACGTTGACTTAGTCGTTGGCTTGGCTACTGGCTGTGCTGAAGCCTTGCTTCCCTTTAAGGTTTTGACATCTGCCAAAATCTGCAATGAAAATAGTAAAATTACTCCACAAAATTGCTTTTGTATTGATAGTGATTAATTTTCCCCCCGATTACTTCTTATGCTTCTAATATGCTTCTCAACGTGCCTAAATTTCCACACCAAATTTCCGCAATCAATTATATCTTTGTGCTAAACGTTGCTAAAATTACTCACGTCCTCATCTAAGCTCAGATCCATGTCCAGATCACTGTCACTTAATCCGAAGTTGTCCTTCTTGACGGGCCTTGAATACTTGGAGGTAAAAGCAGCAGCCTTACTCAGAGCAGCTGACGCAGAAGTATATACCATTTTCCTTCCTGTCTTCGTCTTTGAAGGCGTGGATTCAGAGACTTTTGGCTTTTTAACAGCTACAGGCTCAGCAGGAGCAGATTTCTTTTTCTTCAGAAATTTACTGGCCCCCGTTGCTGCTTCAGGTTTCAATTCTGCATCTTCTTCCCCTGAGAGATCACTCATCTCGGCCAGTTTGCTCCAGTCAACCTCCGCCTTGGCTTTTGTCTTACTCCCGAGTGAACTAAGGTAAGCCTGCAAAATGTAAATTGTAAATATAAGATATGAGATGTTGAGGCTTACTGGCAAAATCTGTTTGACGACTGTACAAAAGTTTTAGGAAATGAATACGTGCACTTTAATTTGGAACATGTACCATGTCATGCGACGTTCTGTACAACTATCGTTAAAACAAGCGAGGCATAATGCTCTTACCCCAACTCCATCATCCTCATCTTCTCTGGGTTTGGAGATCGGTACTCTCTCACCACGCAGTTGGGCATTCACCTTCTGCAATAGAGCAGATGTGCCCCCGGACCTCCTCATTTTCTAAATTGTGTTCAACCTTTCATTAATAGCTGCAGAATCTGTAAACGAAATTAAGATATTGAGATCTTGTATCGGAGAATTATTCTTTACTGTTTATGGAAGAAATGGCTGCATTCCCGTTGCAGTATTGGTTAGAAAACATGACTCATTATGTAAAGAATGGATAGCAGGTAAATGCATTGTGCCATATATTGGCATAAATCTAGTGATCAATCATGCAATGATGGATAGATCGTTATTCCATAGACTATTTGAATTGTTGGAGCCCAGGGGATTGCATTCCCTCGACCTATCTTTGAGTAACTGACATTGGTCCATTGTTTTGTGACCAGAGGACATAATTAATCTAATTTGATAGACTGGCTGTCTTCATTGCAGGTTCAGGCAGATTTCTTGTAGACTATTTATTTTGAGTATTTTTTGTCACAGGCATTGATATATTTTGTTTTATCTGAAAGCTACGATATTACTGCTATAATAGCGAATGTGTGTACCATTTTGCCGTTGTTAGTAGAGTGGAAATTATGGTAGAAACACTAAAAAATCATTTTTGATCAAAAATACAAGTTCTAAATTTGGCCGCCATGTCGTTTGTGTACATTCTCGATATGCACTTCCGGTGTTTTTTCTCAACTGTAGGTGGCAGCACCAAACTTTTTTTGTAACATGATCCAAATTTGGCTGACGATGTCCACCTGAAATCTTCAGCGTCGCCTCTCTGATGATTTGCGCCAGCGAATACCCGAAATTTGCGCAAATGTCAGTGGGTCAGGTGGACCCAGTGTTCTGCTCTTTGCCTCACTGACAACTCTCATCCTAACATTGCTATTCTTACTTATTTTTGTTTAAAATGTTGCTAGCGCTAAAAGTTGACAAAGAAACAGCATGAATAACATTTATCTCCTTTGCCCATTCATTTCTTAAAGTGGTATACGTGCTAATTACAAAAAAGAAAAAAAGGTCTTTTTGTAATTTTTCACAGTGCAAAATCGGAAATTCTGAGCCTTTTAAACCTAATAAAAAGATTTACAAATTTCAGGATTTCTCGCTGGAGGGCGCGCCGCAGTACTTTAAAGCCGTGAGAGAGGTCTTTAATATTTCCCCCAAAATCCTTAGCAAAATAAAAGAAGTCTGAGCTGTTGGAGAGGGCGCTCAGCGGAGGCGCACTTCCTCAGATCCATCAATGAACTTATTTAATTGCAAACCTCATTGCTGGAGTGCAACCGAACAATTTTCATAAAAAAAACTATGAAAATCCCAATGAAGCAAAATGGGGTTGTTAGGTGGGCGTACAAGTTCCCTACACCCACCCCAACCAGATCCGCCAATGATCTGAGACCGTAAACTTACATAAATGCTGTAAAGAAATTCATGTATGGATGTTGTATACTGTTCATACTGTTTTATTAGGCTTTTTTTATTTAATCATTTGGATTACATTGCACCGGCAGGATTTTCAAAGTGCGGCGATTGGAAAAAAAAATTGAACTTGGTCCCTAAAAAGCCAAACTATTCACAAATGTCAACAAAAAAATTTGATTGACTTGTGAAGAAATTAGTCAATGTGACTATTTTGCTGTGTGCAACATGTTTCAGCTGCCATTAGAGTTGGGGTTTTTTTTTAAATCACAATTTCAAAGTGCGGTGGGAAATGTAATCCAAACAATTAAAAAAAAAAGAAGCCTTATACAGTTCTTATAAACTTTCTGAGCTAAACGCCAATGATCTGAGATCGTAAACTTACATAAATGCTGTAAAGAAACTCATGTATGGATGTTGTATACTGTTCATACTGTTTTATTATGCAGTTATTATAAACTTTTTACCGGACTGACTTGTAGATAGAACGCAAACAGCATCATCTCCGCTTCATTTCATTGGTTTGAGAATGAAACGCCGGAATATCCTATTAATAAACAATTCGCGTCAAGCGTCATTACATTTATTTGCATGTTATGGCGTTGTAGACGAATAATTACAGCTACCAGACCTCAAGGTCAGAACCAAACCGTGGAGGACAGAGATTTGTGAGCGACATCTGGTGTTAATGCTGACGACACAAATGTGGTGTCCGTCGCTGATTGGTCGTGATCTGGCAGTGCTGACCAATCAGCGCGCTCCATCTGGCGAAGGCAGATCATCGTGGCCGAAAGTTAAGGTAGAAGAGACAGACGTCGCGGCAATTTTGGAGGAGAAGGACACGAAAATGAAGTCGCTTGTACTTTTGTGTATTATTGGTTTGGTGGTGTGTGAACCAACTGTCCACTTTCAAGAAAAATTCGAAGGTATGTATTGTACTTACCATGCAATTTAATGCCGAAAATGTGCCGGTCAGTCAAGAAAATGGCTTAACAAGTTGATGATGGTCACGCAAAGCTCAGAAAATATAATTGTTGAATAAATGTTTAGTTATAAACGTGTCTATAAACATTTGTTAATGTGCTTTGCAATATATAGATATTTCGTGGTTATGTGCAGGTTATTTAACATGCTCTGGGACGTAAATGAATGTGTAAGCTATCGTGCTTTGTCAAGGAGATTGAATGAGATCAAAAAGAGAATGATCATGAAAAATTTTCCATTAAGATCCAGACTGTTCTACAGTACATGATTTCTAGAGGCTGAACAGATTGTAGTTTAATCAGATGCATTTTGCAGCTTTTCATGGATGAGTGGGTTCTTGGTTACACGTGCATGTACACATCATAGTTAACACCCACTCAGTGCAGATGATGCTTGTTGGAAGCATGAGCAAAATTATTTGCATCTGGACCTTTTTGCGCATACAAGTTTACACAGACAAATATATATATAGACTAATGTTACGTTATTGATAAAAGTCATTGATAAAATTCACCGAACAGAACTTTAATTGTATAATCGCGTATTTACTATGATGGGCGTGTCCCTTGAGGCATGAATGAACAAGTACCATCACCTGTGTACCAGAGTCCTTAACACCTCTGTCTGGCTCATCTTAGAATGCATTTCTATTTGTATTGCTTTCTTGAATTAAACATTTGCCGTAAAAGTTTTGTGTTTATGATTGAGCCTGTTTCCGTTTTGGAGTCCCACACATGGTGACCTCTCATTGGCTGTTTCCAGGACTAATCGTCATGTGCCAACATTCACGTGTACTTGTAGCTTGGTATGCAGAGTGCATTCCATTGCATTTTTTCAATTGAACAAATCAGCCTTTTTTCTAGTTATGCGAAAAAATGAGGTGTGTCCGGAAACGTTTGGTTCAATAAGCCTGGACAAATTTGACTTTATTTATTGTTGGTTTGAATGAGAGTAATTAGGCAAGTGATAGTTGACACAGCTTTTTGGTTTCATTTTAATCAGATCAATGTTCACTTATTTTTTTAGATGGCTGGGAAGATCGATGGGTTTACTCTGAACACAAGAGCGACTTAGGTCAATTCAAACACACGGCAGGAAAATTTTACCACGATGCTGATGACAAAGGTAGTAGACTGATAAAATGGAGATATACAAGTGTCTTTTTAAGGTCACAACATGAGATTATTTCCCACATTTAACCCAAATATTTTCTTAAAATAAAATCAGTGTGTTGTAGAATTTTACTGACGTTGATTTTCTTTTTGTTTTTATCAACAGGTATCCAAACAAGCCAAGATGCCAGGTTCTATGCCCTCTCTGCCAAATTTGATACCTTCAGCAACGAGGGTAAAGATTTGGTTATCCAATTTCAAGTAAAACATGAACAAAACATTGACTGTGGTGGTGGTTACGTGAAAGTATTCCCCTCATCCATGGACCAGAAGGACATGCATGGCGAGAGTCCATACAACGTCATGTTTGGCCCTGATATCTGCGGTCCAGGCACCAAGAAAGTACATGTGATTTTCAACTACAAGGGCAAGAACTTGCTGATTAAGAAGGACATTAGGTGCAAAGTAAGTGTAATTCTAAATATTTTGCCATTCTTAATCTTTAGAAATTTTGTGGCAGTTAATCGGCCATACTTTTAGTCCATATTTCTAGCTCATTCTTATTTTTGCTGTTCGTATTTTAACAGGACGATGTGTTCAGCCATTTATACACCCTGGTAGTGAAGCCAGATAACACATACATCGTGAAGATCGACAACAAGAAGGTAGAAAGCGGTGATCTCGAGGCAGACTGGGACTTCCTAGCACCAAAGAAGATAAAGGTTAAAAAAAAAAATTTTTTAAATGTATTTGAACAAGTTTCAACTTTCGTTGTGTGAAAAAAGTTAACGTGGTGAAGATTACCATTCGTACCTATAATGTAGATGGGTTGTGGGTAGTTATGACTTCGTTACTTGTTTAAGTTGATTTGTATCAGAAGTAAATTGTAGCCTATAATGTAAAGTGCTTATAAACTTTACATTGATGCAGTTCATTATTTTAACGTTTAGGACCCAGAAGCCAAGAAGCCCGAAGATTGGGATGACCGTGAGAAGATTGATGACCCAGAAGACAGCAAACCCGAGGACTGGGACAAGCCAGAACACATCCCCGACCCAGATGCCCAGAAGCCAGATGACTGGGATGATGAGATGGACGGTGAATGGGAACCACCAATGATCGACAACCCTGACTACAAGGTATGTGTATGACTACCATTGTTTGATATTCCTTGTTGGAAAGTATTTGATTTCACAATGTCTTTTATGTGTATGTTTATTAATGTTTTAACTCTTGTCATCTTTGTAGGGAGAATGGAAGCCAAAGCAGATTGACAACCCAGCCTTCAAGGGTAAATGGGTACATCCCGAAATTGACAACCCAGAATACGCTGAAGATAAGGAACTCTACAAATATGCCGACTTTGGTGCCATTGGTCTTGATTTGTGGCAGGTAATTACAATACACGTGTATTATGGAAATAGAGGCAGTGCCGACGATTTCAAAGTTAGGTTGTGTTGAGTTACGTATGAAAGAGTGGCTATGAATTGTAACCAGGTTTGCCATCGTAATTTCAGGTAAAATCTGGAACCATCTTCGACAACGTACTTATCACTGATGACGAGAACTTCGCCGAGGAGTTTGGAAACGACACATGGGGTGTGATCAAGGATGGCGAGAAGAAAATGAAAGATCAACAAGACGAGGAAGAAAAGAAGCAAAGAGAGGAGGAAGAGGCAGCAAGGAAAGCAGAGGGAGGAGGTTAGTATTTTTATCAGTTAGTCGAAAGTTGCGGATAGATAAAACTACAATATTGTTCAGTAACTGGCTTTTAAAATTGTACTCATAACTTAGAGTTGCTGATTTATATTTATTTGGGGAAAAAAATTGGTCTTTGTGGACAGAATTAGGGAAACTTAAGGTCAGTTTTAAGTGAGCAAATTGTTGTGACAATTGTAAACTTGGATTGTTTAGAAGATGAAGAATATTTCGATGATGAAGATCCGGAATTGTATGTAGATGAAGAGGAAAATGATCAAGCAGAGCACGATGAATTATGATATAAAAGTGTTCAATATATGTAAGAAGTTTGATAAATGACCTGGCATACCAATTTAGTATGGATTTTACATTTATAATTTCATACTAAATTTATGTGTGGAATCTCTAATATGGCATTACCTTGTGTCCATATTTGAGTTGATGCACCCTTTCCTCCACAGTTTGCCTTACTTATTACCAACAAGACATGAAAAACTAATGCACAATCTTGTGTTTGAAAGCACATACTCATAGCCTAAAATGTACTTTTGCAATTGCTACCCAGCAACTTGGAAACATTGGCATTTTGTAAAATTATTAAAATAATGTGGTGGAAATGAAAATTTATTCTAACATTGAATATTTATTATCTTTGAAAAAAAAGACATTCTACGCTCTTGTGGCGTCCACTTATAAATAATAATGCAGAAGGGTTCTAGAGGTGCAAATATATGCAGGTCGTTTCATACTGACTTGATTATATATAGATTTGTAATCTTGTGCACGAGTAACATTTTGATACGTTTTTCCATTGTAGATGATGAGGATGAGGAAGATTATGAAGAAGATGATGAGGAACCAATGATGGACGATATGGAAGATGACTACGATCACGATGAGTTGTAAAGAAAATTGCGCCACAATCTCATTTTGCTCATCTCATTGCCTCATTAGTCGTTATCTTTCATATGTCGCCATTGATCATATTGGTTCTATGACGTCATGGATTTAAATGTTGATTCATGACGTCAAGTACCTTGGTGGGGTCATAATTTCATCAGGCGTTATTTATCATCCCGATTTATCATCGATTAGTCATATCGTATCATTTTTTCATTCCAACATGTTATTTCAAATGTCCGTATCCGTTTTTACGGATTAAGTGTTAAATTCATTTTCCAACTAGTGATACGTCCCAAGAAAAGATATGGATATTTTAAGTAGCTTGTAAATCTCGGTCATGAAACAGATCACCACAGTGGCATGCATGCTGAGTTTATGGTGGCGTACGTCACATCAAGTCATTTCAACGTGCTTTGCTCATTTATTGCCATTTACATTATCAGTCATATTCATGATAATTTAAAGTGTGTCTTCATCCCCGCATGCGCATTGATTTCATCAGAATCCTCACGATGCGTTTCATACTCATGCATGCCATTGCTGGCCAAAGCATTCAGTTTATAATATCGATCACTAGGCTATTATCAATATAACAATTCAACTCAACAAGTTGCAATTCATTATCTGTTATAAGAGGGTTAATAGAAACGAATTTTCTACTGTGATGATTTTTTTTCTCAACTTTTTTTATTAAGGAATAAATCATGATAGTGTACACACTTCCATCAATTGTACTCTATTATTGTCTGTTTTAAAGTCGTTGTATTAAATTATTTACAAAATAATGTAATTTCTGGCTTTATAGTCGTTGTATTAAATTATTTACAAAATAATGTAATTTCTGGCTTTTATAAGTTATTTCTTGGAAAGCTCAAATGGGAAGTAGTGCGGGAAAAGTTAGTGATGACACCAACACACATAAGGCCAACTAACACTAGTGCAAATTGTGGTATGGGTTTCAAATTTGTTCACTGTTTTTGCCTTGGTTATGGCTGCCATTCACTAACTCGAATAAATGAATGGTTGCTATTAGCCAGTTGTGCACAATTGAGTTAATATATTAGTAATCCATACGAAGTATTCAGTTGCCATGTTTTAAAAGTGTCTCCGAAACATTTGTTTAAGAAATGACCATGTACACTGTATAGGATTTAAAAATCATTGTTAGGCCCCTTGGTTTTAACTGATCTGTCACTTCGAAGAGCTGCTACACAATGACGTGTAGTCTGAATGAAGTCTTGTTTTGTTTTCCGTTTATTTTTGATTTGTGAGATCAGTTATTATTGGAGATTATTTTTATTAGAAAGGCCTTACTGGTCGTTGATCTTAATGTTCATATTTGTAAAATAATGAATAAATGAAAAAAATCATCCAAGGTTTCTTGAAATATATAAAAAAAGTCGTTTGTTTTTGTTTAATAATGAAGCCGTTTAAAATGCTATGTACTTAGATATAAAAATGAAATAAATCGTAATATGTGTATGGAAAGATGAGTATTTGGTCGTTTGGTTACGATTTCTACAGGCTTTCAATGTTCCATAAACAGGAAACAAAGGATGAAAGAGAAAACACTCCATATTCTAACGATAAATGACTGGCATTAATTAAAGAAAATCGTCATTATTGATCATATTTGGCAGTTGAATGAATCGCGATTTGCTTTAACGTAGCAGATTGCTATAAAAGTTAAGATGAACATTAGATTGTATCGTTCCTCCATTCTTCCTTTCTATTTCTGTTGATACATGTTTTGTTATTGTTATTGAATTAAGTTTGGTAAGCAATTTTCAAAAACACGTCCATTTCACTAAATTTTGAGGTATGCTAAACAAAAGGCCTATGCTTACCTCCACTGAAAAATTAAAATTAGCTTTGTTGTGTAAAGTATTGGATAACTCTGGTAAAGAAAGTTTGATACATGTACTTTTTGTCAAAATTTGATTTGTGTTTTTCTCCAAATTCGTTCTATCGGTTTTTCGGTTTGGTTTTGTCCTCCAAAAGTAAGTTGGCGTGACTAAAGTTGCATGAGGGCCCCGAAGATGATTTGGAAATCACCCAAGGAAGACCATTTTCATTCATGTGTGGAAAGTTTCTTAGTTTTGGGTGATCCATAAACTTAGCGAAGCGTGACGACATACGAGGACTGACAAACATACTTTACATGTCTCAGCATTAAAGAAAGGAAAATCTAACGTGAGAAAATATAGATCTACTCGTTTAGCCGTCTATTATGAATTTTGTATTCTGCACATAAAGGTAGGGATGTGTTTATTAAATTATTATTGACTTCTGTTGGCATTTAAAGCCATGACTCAAGCGTGGAAATCACTCAATTGATTTAAAATCTTGAGGAACTTGTTTTTGGTGTGTGTGGGTAAGCACACAGATGTGTTTCCAGACGTACTCTTAGAAAAACTAGATCTTAAATGACCTTTGATTTTGTATGTCAATTGTATTTTGGAAAAGTGAAAAAATGAATCAGTTATAGTGACAACATGAATTACGAAGGAATGTTCAGCTTTCACCGAATATATTTCGTAAATCCATAAATAGGCTTTGCTTTATTATAATTGTGTTGAAGAGTTCTTAACATTAAATGTAAAAATTTGGGAAGAGAGTAAGATTTTCTTCAGAGACTTTGAGGCCATACCAGGCAAAGTGGAAGGGGTGGTAAAAGAGGGACTGGCAATTTAAGCACAAAGTATGCGCCAGTGGAAACCTTCTTGCTATTTATATCTTTTCTTGGAAAATATGTGTCTTAAATGGTGTTAAAGCTTGTTCAGAAAATCATTCGTATCGACCTTTTGAATTTAAATGAACTTGAACAACCTATGAAATACGAGCCCATGCTTTTGGTTTGTGCGTGCGTTGCATGATTAAAAAGTTTTACAGGGAGTTTTTGGCGGAAATGTATCGATTCATGTAGATTGTGCTGAAGGGAAAAACAGATTGTTGGAAAAACAACATGATTTGTACAAATTTTGAACAAAATGTCAGCTTATTACGACATGCGTTGAGTTCAGTATCATTTTTCATGCAGTCCAGTTGTACCAGGGAAATAAAAAAAAACCAAACCTTTAACATGAGATTTAAGCATCCGTCTTAGTCTTTATATGGTTGATTGTCATGATGGAATATGTCGATATTTTCCCATGGATTTACATACAAGTGAGATAATCAGCTGTCTGTAGCAGTGATCGGTTTCGGAGGTGCCGCATTTTTATCTTGTGTTAAAGGTGACAAGTTTACTAAAAGAGAAGGTCAAATTTTTGTTTCACAGGTGAGATAATTAGTTTTGCATTCGGTATACTTAAGGCAATTAAATATTTTACTTGATGTTTAAACGATTATTATGGCATGAATTAGGTGTTTCCCAACATGTTGCTGTGAAGAATATGTCATCTTGAAATCTCTGGTGCATGATCAAGGTCACAAAAATCAAATCACACAAAGGCTCAAAGATTAAAGTCCTTACATTCCACTGGACAGTAACAATAAGCTTTTTTATACCTTTGTAAAAGTGAATGTAGATGGAACAGGGCCTTTTCCACCTTATTTAAAAGGCTCGATGATCTGCAAGTATTTTAACAGGCGTTGTAATGATTTTCATGAATTTTTAACAGGCTTTGAGTTACTGATTGTCCCGTTTTGGAATAACTGCCTTACGCATTGTACATGTATGCTGATGCTATCGGGGCTTGTCTTTAGGTGGAGCCAGATTTTTGGTAATTTGGTCATGCAGGCAGTTAATTATTCTGGGAAAAGGCTTTAAATTGTTCCAACAAGTACAGCTGGCAACCTATCTAATTGTTGTTTATTTATTTTAAAACTTTTGGGTCAGAACTACTAGGTATAAAAACAAAGTTAGGTTCTAGCGATTTAACATTGTCCTGAGACTGTTGAGGTAAACTATTGCATGGTATACATTAAAAATTTAGTTGTAAAAGATTATAAGTTAAAGGCCAATTAAAAGGTAATTAATCAGTTTGACCAATTATAAGCCTTTGGCTGTGCTTGTGTTGACGGGACATTTATCAATACGGGTACAATATCAAATATAAACCTGTCTGGTGTTCTATTTAATAATTTTGAGTACTTTCACAGGTGACGAGGTCTTGAGAAATTTAAGACCAATATTCTTCTATGCTGGACTGGTCAGTTTGCATTTCGGATAGTGTTTTCAAACACTAAAATACACTGTTTCATGCACTTTTAAGGTTTGCAAATAGTGTCATCTAGAACTACAGTTGACAATTCCTCGTTCGTCTGAGGTCAAAACCCAGAGGAGAGGGTGTATATGTGCGTAAGGAATAGGAGTTCATGTACCCTATATTTGGAATATATATGAAAGATGGTACCCCATTTGTAGAGGATAAAGGAATATTTCTATTCGTGCAACTTGCCCCAATAAAGTCTGTGCCAGTGTACTCGGAAATTGTGCTTGTAAACTAAAAGATTACAGGTAGGTGAATGACAATTTCTAAATAAAAGAAATTACTAGAAAAATAGTAAAAAGTTAAACGTCAAACAAAAAGAAAATAAGGTGGAACGGCATTGTTAACGTCCATTATTTGCCCAAAGAAAAAAAAATGCAATTGTTTTTTGTTTAGTTTAGTTTTTTTATTTAATTTGTTTTATATTTATTTATTTTTGTTACGATCCATCACATTGTGAGAAAAAATGCAGTAGACATCAACAATAGAGTCGCATGAATGTTAAGGGGTAAAACATGTATCGTTTAACGTAGGATGTATTCCATCACCCTTTTATTGTAAAAGGGAGTTGCAGCTCGGCCTTGTTTGAAATGACATCAATGACTACCACCATAGAAATATGTCTACTTGAAAATATAAAATATCGAAAAATATAGAGGATTACAACATTAAGCTAGACAAATAACTTTAGACTAAGGGGTACTGTTTGAGGTAAGTTAACGACTATTCTTTTACAAGAAAAAAAACCCAAATTATTTTTGTTGATAACAAAAAATTTAGAAGATTATAGTAGATTTTATGTTTAAGAAACCGGTTAAACCCAACTTTGAAGAGACATGTTCACTAAACTGTAAAATTTGCTGATATGCCAGTGTAGATAATTGCTTCGTAGTTTAATTTTTGTAAGATATTCTTTTTGTAAATTTATGTGTACATTACATATAGCCTAATTGAACTGAAATTATACATACAAAGTGTGATTACAAAACTAAAGAACGTTAAAGTAAAAATAACACCGAAAATTAGTCAATAAAGAAGTGAAATTTACAAATAGTTATTTTGTAAAATAATGAATAGATTAATTGCCTAATATTGTTATGAGTTCGTGATTAATAGCTTCATATGATTTCTGGGCTTATACGGCAACAAATTAAACATGCCTTATGCCTGTAGGACATCAAACCATTGTATAAAACAATGATAAATGATTATGCATCGTGACTGAGATTCATATTTTCATTTTGAAGCACCATGTGTGTACATAAGACTGATATGTACCTGTATGCTCTGTGGTGAGCTACTTGAGAAGCTTGTAGAAAAATGTATTTCAAATGGTAAGATATGGACTTAATCCTCTGATTTGTACTCAAAGCCTCCATAATATGTAAGTCAGAAACAGTGAGAAAGATGGACAACAATATTGAAAATTTAGAAAGAAAGAAAAAAGAAAGACGCACACACAGAGAGACACACATACATACGCGTGCGCGCACGAACACACGCACACACACACAAACATACACACATACACACATACACACGCACACACAATATTAATGTACAACCAGTTTTAACCACTACGTTTAATGTTCTTGAAGAACAGTCTTCAATATAATTGTGGTTATTATCCAATTCAGTTTCAGGCATAAAAATGAGGTAACAACACAATTAGTACATGTATAACTTGTGCCATAATTTGGGGTCCTTATCTTTGTCACACTACATTGAAATACGACAGGAGGATTTTACTGAGTAAATAGTATCTCAACTAATCTCAAAGACTTGTAGAACTAGTAAATATGAATTGAATCACGCAAGTAAAATATGGTGTTTTACACTAAGCAGCCTAATGTACGTTTGAAGATCGTAAATCAAAAACTCCAAAAATTTTGCACATTGAATCTGACTGAATGAATTGTGTAAGTATTGTGTAAGCTGGTCCAAAAACTTTGCGACGACTGAAATTTTGTGAGATGTTAGGGCAATAAATAAAGGACGAATTGAGATTTGCATTTCTTGACAGAAACGAATTTGTTTCAAAATCTAATCAAATCAGATCGAGGTCAAGGCCACTGTGAGGCCAAGACCTTGCCACCCCCGCGTTCATGTAACTGACGTGCTGCATTAATGTATAATAACCACGCCCTTTTCTACTGTATAATTCAATAACAAACATTCGTTGATACTTTCGTCAGTAAAATTTGGTGAAGCCCTTTACGGAAACATTTGACATGCTGAAATGGGCACGTAAAGGAGAGGGTGCGGCTACGAGTCAGTGAACAAAAATAGACAAAAAAAACCAAACTAAACACATAAAACAAAACAGGGTTTCATTGAAAACATGGAAAAAAAAGACCTAAGTTTCTTTCTATCTATCAAAGGTAAAGTATTAGAAAGATATTCCAAAAGAAAACAAATGACAAACAAGAGCTCACAACCCCATTTATTGTGAGGATTTACAGAAATGTCTCACAGTGGAATTATTATTTATTATTTTTCTTTTCGTATCTGTATTTTGTCCTTTGTATCCTTCTATTAAATGCAGCAGAGTCGTTCATTGTCTCAAGTTCAATCTCATGTCATGGAGTACAACAGTGGGTACAGATTTGACCAAAGTAATCACCTTCCATTTCGGACTTGCACGAGAACCTTACAGGCAACGCCTGTGAAAGGCCCTTCAAGAATTCGTGGTCAAAAGCAGATTTAAAGATTAACCCTTTCAGTACCTAGGGGAGCGCTGCGCTCCCCTGGCTCAATTAGACACCCCTGGGACCTTGGAAGCCTTAGGATGCCCCCCAAAGGTGATTTTAGTGTAAAAATGCATTTTTATGCAAATTGTAAAGGTGCTGGAGTTTCAAAAAATTGACCATTTTTTTCATGCCCTCCCCCCCTAAATGGGGATTAACAGGAATCACTGGGAGCAGTGCCCCCTTGTCTCCACGCAAAAATTGATGTTTGTGAATCTTCGATCATGTAAATCTAGAGGTATCTACACCTTGGAATCATCTCATGGTCAACA
>JBCAUI010000001.1:91235-112399 GCA_038406195.1 Haplosyllis anthogorgicola
GACCAATAAGCTGCAAAAGAGTCACACATGACCAATGATCATGTAGGAACCCTACAGTAGCATTCTGCCTAGAAACGTGGTTTCTATGCATTTCTGCCAGATCCGGGGCACATATCTCCATATATGGTTAATTAGGACATGACCCCAGGTCAATCAAACCATATATGGGCAATCTAGATCATCCAGGTACCTTGTGTGCAACCGCATGTGACTGAAATCAGTCAACCAGGGCCACCCTGGCAAGGATACAAGCTACCTTTGCCAAATTAAGGGCTCTCAGGCTAAAATAGAATGATCCGGGACTAATTCAATTCCCACGTTATTCCAATACAAATTGTGAAGATGACCCGTTACTATCTATTTGAAATAAAAAGCTACTTCGCGACATGCAATTTATTTTGTAATTAATAAAAAAAAGATCAAAGAGAGATTTTAGAAACAGTGTTCATATGTACATATTTTAGCTGTGTAAACTTCCATTAAAGCGCAGTGGATTGATTATATTGGTGTTATTATTCGTTTTTGTTTAAAATTAAGCAATTGTCATTATCACATTTATCCCCTTGCAATGAACTTCGTTTGTGAAGCTGTTGTTGTGTGAGAAATTAAAATAATTTTTATCTTTTTTAATTTCAGCTTCAGAGCGCCCATCCACAGGTGCGTCCGCCATACATTGTGCACTGAGTCTCATCCTTGCGTCTCTACTTCTCACCATGAAACTAATGACGTCGTGAGCACCAACGGATATGTTGTCATAGACACCACAGTAGAAACAAGCACAGCCGCCATCACCATAGAAACACCCAAACGGACAGTAACAGTGTGATCATCACCATAGAAACGCCATAATAACGCAATATTAACTACAGCAGGCATTCACCTTTAATGGACTGCAAGAATTCCAATGATCATATTAAAAGGTTTCGCCAGTTTACAATGATCATTGGAGCACATGTAGTTCAAAATCAAATTACCGTGAATCTAAGTAATAAGGAATAACCATTATATTTTTGACCCATATTCATGACCTGAAGAACCTAAAAGAATCTCATATTCTCATTGCCTGCACCATTTCCCTTCAACATTTGCTCATGGGAAATGTAATTTTTTTTGATGCATGTTTAAGTTCAATTTAGCATTTGATAAATGTAATGTATCAATACATTGTCTCGAATGTTGCAGTGCCTAATGAAATTCGTTTTATCAACGCAAGTGTCAAACTTTTGCGTCTCATTCCTGACTTACAGTCAATTCAGTGGTAAATACTGTTGTATTTGCGTGTCTCTAGTAAGTGTATCATCATCAGTTATTAATAAGAGCTGTTGACAGCACAAACTCAGTTTGGTGACGTCAATGTTAATGTAGAATTATTGTAATGCGTGTAAATAAGGATGAAAAGTTTTTATTTGTGATTGTGTATAATGACACAATGTGTAGATGTTTGTAAAGATTGCCTCATCAAGGCTGTGCTCATTAAAGTAATTGTAGAATAATGAGTGACTAAAATATCTAATTTTATAAAGTTTCTGAGAGACAGGAATTGTGATATTTATCAGCTGTTTCATATGCACGGGAAAATGTTAGTCCTCTTTGCACATGTGTTTCTTGAAAATTTGGATGAGGAAGTTCCATGCCAAATTTAGAGTACACATACTTAAGTAACACTGTAAATTGAAGAACTTGATTAAGTAAGTAAAACAGAAGGAATATCCTCACTATCCTCAGCAAATTAAAACGGATTAACGTCTCATGTGTTTGATTCTACTACGTTGAAAAGATTAAATGCTTTATTTGTTACGTATGTTGCATTGCCAATACCCTTACCATTCATATGTTACAACTTACATACTTTTAGTCGGGATGCTATGGATAAGATTCAGGGAGACTAAATTCTGATACTTGCCAGCATACTAATAATACCCAGTTAAGTACTGAGTCGTGCACTATTATTTCATGTAATAACAGCACGATTTCGTTTTAAAGTAAGAATTAATAGTAAAGCTGTAAGCTTTACGCGGTAACAAGCTAAAACTAATGGCAAAATCACAACAAATTTTCCAGCAATTTTTACAGATAAAAACTAAAGATTTCTAGTTTATTTAGGCGCTTCTAATCGTTCAGTTTGTAAATAGCATGACTGAAATGAACTACATGTCCATTCTGTAAATATCTCACTTCATGATTTGTAAATAATTCGTTGTGTTTTATAGTCTGTTTGTTTTTATAGTAAATTGTATAGTTTTTAATCAGCGTGAACAAATTTTAGTGTAAATATGACCAATGTTAATTAATGATGTTAAATATTCAGTTAGTGATCGAAATGAATAGATATCATAAATATCTTTTGTGTGCCTTTGTAAAGAATGCCACATTCCATTTTATTACGAATTTGATATTTAATCGACCCTGATATCAGAGCTATGATCTATATGAAAACACACAAAAATATCTTACTGTACAATTTAATCTGCCTTGATTCAGAGCTATGATCAATTTTCATATACACAAAAGTATCTTACTGTACTTTCTTCCATGTACTATTAACTGCTGTGTAAAAGTTACACTTTTGAATGTGAATTTTTACGTATTTACAATTCCAATCCCTTTTGTTTCACCTGAATACGACACATGTGCATGTACTTCATAACTCTTATTTGGTTTTATCACAAGTCCTTTTAATTTCATATCTGAATTTTGCACAATTGTTAAAAGTGAAAATGAAAGTGATTGTGCTTGTACGGTCAACCAGACATGCAGCTTTAATGATAGATCTTTACATTTTCAACATGTATAAAAAAACATATCAACGACTGGATATACTCAATGGGGTATGAGCATTTTTATGAAGGTAGTTTTTAAGAACATTTTGGAGAGTTAAATGTTTCATTTAAATTGAAATTGTTCAGACGAACTTTACTAAATTTTAAGTGATGAAACACTATTCTTTACATTTCTTAGAGATCTGATTCATGTTATACTCACTTCTTATATGTTACACTTTACATCATTGTACACATCAAATAACAACATTGTATACATTCCTTTTTTGGTAATTAAACCTATAAAACTACCAGCAAAATTTCATTTGTGTTGCGTATGTGATGTATGACCGGCAACCGGGAAAAACAATACTGAGTGAAATACGTAAACGCATTAATCTGAATGGAAAAGATAAGTTTATGTGGTCTTAAGCTGTGTTTATGGCGCAATCATGTGTGGTGCTACTTAGTCTTGCCAAAAATAAAATAAAAAGAAAGGACAGGAATAAAGAACTAGCCTAAAAGCTATGGCCGGCCAACATAAAGAAAGAAAGAAAGCCCAGACACTATGGCCGGCCAACAGAAAGGTCTTTCCTAGTGACACTAAATAAACACCAGCAATGTTAAACCATTGACCGAGAGGTCAGTAGGTTGTGCCCCACTTGTCTGCCCACAAACTATGGAAAAGTGAAATGTGGAGGCTAATTGGAAGAGACGATTTGTTAAAATTTCTGGCCTTTAGCACCGATGGTGAAATTTCCATGTCCAAAACACGGTTTGAAGCTGCCGTGCAAAATGGTCTGACTTTTCAAAGAAATAAGTTAGAGTAGAACTTAACATTCTGTAAAAAAAATTCTCATGTTTAGTCCACTTACTGAAGGATTTTTAATGAAGACAATTGACTTTAAATGGCATAGTTGTGGATGGTTAAGGAAAACAACAATTCCAGCTATTTTTTAATATTTTATTGAGCATGAAGAGGACCAAAGCAAATGACAGACTTAGCTTTAGTTTCGGATGACATGATGCAATGATTACAACTTACAATATCGATGAAGCCTTAAGGTAAAATCATCAACCAAACAACGCAAAAGTTACTACAAAACATGTATGCACATGTATAACCACCATATTTGTTCTAATTTTCTAATGTTAGAATTTTATACATTAAGTAGCAACTTTTGGTCCTGGTTTTTCTTTTCAAATTAGCATAATGTACACGATTAATCTGGCCAGAATTAAAATTTATGGAATTTCTTTCTTCTAATTGCATGAATGTGGCGCAAATTAATAGTGTACATAGTTTTAAAATCATAGTGAACTGCAACGGTAAGCAGCACACGATAAATAAGAGTGTACAGCTGCTTAGTTCAATGCGAACACCATTTTATATCCTCAGTTGGAAGATGCCTGTGTTATGAATGAATGAGTACTATTTTGCAACTTTACACAATAACTTAAAAATGTACACGCTCAACAGCATTAGTTTCAATACAGTTAATTAATTCTTTAGTGTTTCATCTACACATATTTTAGTTGATTTTATTTGTTTTTGCCGTCATCTGCTTGAGTAAGAAATCTTATTTTATAAATTTAGGTTTATAACAAGCAGTTTATATTTTATGGTTAGCTAGGCTTTTCTATGTACAACTTTAACTTGTGGCTGTATAGCAGACTTCATTTTAGCTCATTTGTACTTAAACGTAGCTTCTTCATTACTTTTTCACCCATAGCCAGTTCCATCGGCAACTAATATTCCATTGCTCTCAGCTAGATATTGAATACCAAGCTTTAAAAGCATTGTTTGTTGCTATTTATACACAGTTAGTATTTTACATCCCGCAGTTACACATTTAAAAGAAATCTTGCTTATCTATTAAAGCTTGAATATTCAAGTACAATCTGTATCATATATTTTCTGTAATATTAAATATTAATTTAATACTATTTCGTAATTCAATTACACCAATGAGGAGTGTGAACGATTTTATACAGTATTATTTCATTAAAAAGAAAAAACAATGTTTCTTTCTCAAGCAGATGACAACAATTAATTTTATAATGTACCGATTTATCTTTGGCCTGGGGGACAAAATGATCTGTCATCAACCAATCAATCAGAAGAACATATTACCACAGATAAATGTCTTAAATAGTCCCGGATCCTGACACAAAATATTAAGTCCCTAGCTTCTCTGAATATTAAAACAAGGACAAATATATATTTTTATATACAAAGGTTAAAACGTTTCTATGTTAGCAAAAAAGCACCCAAAATTTGGTCAAAATTCTGCCTCCTGGAAGAAACAGTTTGCTGTACTTTTTTTTTACAAATATAATTCTAAGGAAGGAAAAAAAGATAACCCATGGATAAACATAAATGTACAGACAGATCGCTCTTCATTACGTCATAAAACAATCAAAATATACAAATAACTTAGAGAAAGATAAGTTATATAAGTTATTTAAGTTCAAAGAACAGAATATATTCTTCGTTTTATCTTAAACAATATCACGTGATTTCTATCCATAGTACTCAGTGTTCTACACTGGTTGCCTTGGAAACACAGCGCTACACATTTTGAGGAAAAATTGGTTAAAATCCAGCCCTTTAATTAAAGCTACATAAAATGCACAGCAATTTTGTTCTACACATAACTATCGGTTAATATGTTAGGTGATTCCAATGTGTCCATTTCACAGCATTCAAAGTTTAGATATTACTAAGTTTACACTGTTATATTCCAGGTAAATAGACAATCAAAATACTCTGAAACAAACACAGAGCTAAGAAAGCTTTCGTTTGTGTGATAAGATTAGTATTTAATACTTCTACAAAATGTGCATACTTCACATTTTCCTTTTTTATGTTTAGAAAGTTAGTATTCATCACATTTATTACATAAACTGGGCTGCTAAAATTGAACTTGGATCAGTAGTCAAGGAGAAACGATCGAATAGGGATAAGTACACAAGTAATTGAACACTTAATTGGTTGGAACTAGTTGAGGCCATGAGAATTATTCCCTACTTTTTCCCTGCTGTGTGACTTGTTTCGCCTTGACTACTCGTCCGTGATTTTGTCCGATTACTGCTTTACCCCACAACACTTCTTGACGAACTTAAAAAATAAAGGCTCAGTGACACAAGTGTTTTCTCCTTGTTTTTTTTCTTCAAGTGTTTCAATTAATTAATAATATAATAATGCAGGACAGAACAGTATGCACATAACCTATGATACATATAAACACCTACACATAACACTACAGCGCGTCTGCTTTATTTTCGTGATTCAAGCTGTGTTAAAAAGCGACATACTCACTACAGAAAAAAGCTACTTTTACCTATTGATATTGGTTTTAATTACAATTCCGTCCCTGGCCTGATGTAACTAATTCGTTTCCGAATTATACATTACATATTGCACAAACCGGTATTGAACCATCATATGTGTCTACAGTGGAACCTCTTATGTGCAGCCACCATATTTAAAGCGGCCAGTTTGTTACATGTGATAAAATGTTTTGACACAGAGGCTTCTTCCTTAAAATGTTCTTCTACATCCAGTTATCATTGAAAGAACAGCATAAGTGTCACTGTGACTATGCTAATCTGCCTTTCTGGTAAAGATACCACAAACTCGCAAAGCTTTGGTGACACTAGATAGGTCCTGATTCACTCACTTGTTCAGCTTTCAATTGATCATATTCCCTAATCATATAATGAATACAAAATAGAAATCCTACAATTTGTTTTATCTCGAACCTGCATTTGCCACAGAGTGTTGGTTGTTGAGTAGCAGCATCTACTGGTTGATAGACGGCACTAAGCACTCTTTACGACAAATTTCTATCATAATCTAAATAAAGGAATATGACAATTGTGCCGAGTAAGTGAAAGGAGCTTGTTCAATTCTCGTTGGGATTTCTCATGAAGCAAACTTCCCACATTACAGAGGAAGTAAGCTTTCGCCCAACTGTACGAAACAGGTATCCACGCGGGATCGAAAAGGCCAGTACCTTTGTTCATACCCTGCTTTTGCCTAATACTAACAATGCGGCATACCCCAACACTAAGTAGATGACGGTTTGCTATTTGGATTGCAGTCAAGATTTACGCAAGGATGGTTGAATCACACAATCCACCAACAGAAAACCGTGTTCTTGCCTAAAGGGGTAAAATATCTACACAACTGAGACCATCGCTCGAATTAGCAAATCGTGCAAACCATGCATTTGTCCCCATTTCCATCAAAGTTATTAAAAGTTTGTTTTATACAATTATTTACTTACACTTTTTTGTATTACAATGCCTTTTTTACATCGCAAGCTACACAGCCACTAAATGCAGGCAATTTTTGTTACCGTACCAATAATAAATAAAGCACATCGAGCAGTTGTAACCATTTACAAATTACATTATCTTTCAAAGATTTCAATAAAGCCATGAATGTTAGACATAATGCCGCAATTACATAGACCATAAAATTGTCATAATGACATAAATTTGATATAAAATTCATTAAATTTTATACTGGCATTTTATTTATGTGTCAAGTTTGAATTCATCCAATTATTAATTAGTCTGTATATTCGGAATGATTAGTTCCAAAAATCAACACCAGAGGGGGTAAAGAATCGTCGCTGGAGTGATGTGGTCATGTGATCTTGAGTAACGCAGACACGCTTGGGTGAACACACACTTAGTAACGTAGACTTAGAAGCAGACCTACTTCAGCTTCGGTTACGCTTGACTAGTTGTACATTAGTTTACCTGAAATTAAATGAAAGAAAATTACAAACTGTACACATCTGTGAAATCAGATTTGTGGCAAAGGGCAATTTAATTAAAAGGGAAAGCAATAATAGAACCAAAGCCATAAATACTGTAATGATGCACATACTTCAGTACCTCAATGTTGATGAAGCAACAAGAAATAATGCGGATATTTTGTATGCCACGTAACATGTATTGTATGTTACAAATAAACGTTTTTAATAATTTACAAACTTTGGATGCATAACTGATGTAAAGGTGTATTGTACAAGTCTTAAAATTAAACTGTTAACAAATGAGAATTAAGGGTTTGAAGTTTTAGTGAATGACATGGTTACATCGTACTGACGTTTTAAAGTGAATTATACATTTGGTAAATTTGGTGTTTTTGCTAAACATTAGTTTTAACCACAGCCTCTCCCACAAAACTTGACTAATTTTACTTAAAATATGTACATATTTATATTAGACAATACAGTGGAAACTAATCAAGGCAACCACGAGTTTTGTAATATGAAGTCTCGGATGGTTAGCGTGTAATTTGTTGCTGGGAGATCGAAACAGTGCATAATACATTGATTGCAATGAAATTCTGTAAATTACACTGTACTATGAACAGGGATTGTTTAAATTTCCACACCCATTATTTCGTAATATCAGTAAGTTAGTTTGTCAGTAAATAGACCAAATAAATCAAGTAGGTAGCTTAGCTATAGAATGATGGAAGTGAATTAAAGAGCCAGCACAAAATGCTACACAAGCACCCCCTAGTGGTCATTTCTTAGAACTTACTGGTCCTTGCCCGCTCGGCCGCCATACGGACTGTTTAGATTATTCATAGCTCCGCTGTTAGGGATTATTGTAATTTTTCATTGATAAATTTAACAAACTTATTATTACAAAATAACTGATGTAGCTGGGTAGTGCAATTAAGTAATTTCTAACGTTTGAAAACTTATGATGACCACAAGTTTAAATGTTTCATACCCAACTACATCACCACATTAAACGAAATAAGGATTTTATTCTTAGTTTATATAAAGGTCCCTTACACCTGAGCTTACCTCTCTCCATTATATATCTATTATTTTGTGCCGAGACCTTTACAAAAACACAGCAGCACGTAAGACTAAGCAAAAACTACTCAAAATGATTGTGGACGCACAGAAATTGCCACAGAAATAGAAATGACGAAATAAAATAATCCTCTGCATGGAAACAAAGCAATGGGGGAAAAAGTGATAAACCAAAACTTTCCCGATAATAATAAAAATATAAAATGAACATTCACTTGTATCATTATTTTTTAAAAGACGAGATGCCTTCTAAAGCAATTTGCTAAACTGGCAAAACAGAAGAAAGGCCGATACGTTCTGACTGATGAAAACTGGATCATCTGTGACCGAGAATGATTAAACACTTACGGGTTGTTAGCGGCTCCGCCACCGCCACGGATGGGAACTGGACCGTTCTGCGCCGCCATCGCACGCAAACCCATCTGCTGACCAGGTCGGATAGGTTTGGCTAAAAAAATCAAACAAATCATGTGAGAAGTACTGTGATAAGGACCTTGGTGTGGTCCGTTAAGCTCGAACTCTCAAAGGAGACTCCAAAAAGTTCGAGCTGACCATGTCTTTGAGTAAAAGGTTCAAGCTAACATGAAGTTCGAGTTATCCGCGTTCAAGCTAAGCAGGATGACCTGTATTTAAATTGCTCTCTGAATAAATATTTGTTATTTCAAATCTGAACATAAGTTCTAGTGATTTACAAAATGCGTACTTCTCACTCATATCATTCCTAACATTTCCCTAGAATAATCTTCAGTTTACTTTCAGAATACATTGAGTAATTTCTAATTGTGCGACATGTATTATGTTGCATAATGATTTTACCTATCTGGGCAGCATGGCCACGGCGTGCAAGGTTCTTCTGTCTGACGGCTTCCTTGATCCTGTCTACTTCGTGCTGGTACCTAAAATAAACAAGTTTGACATGAACCTTTTGCATTAAAACCACAAATTCAACACAGCCTTATTTTAACTCAATTCTTGCCAACATGTAGAGCCAATACCAAACTAAATCGAGATACATTGAGAATTTAGAACATAAAATGACGAACAGAAGTAAGTATGACAAAGCCAGTTAGTGACTCACAGACGAGGATATTTAATTTAATAGGGAGAAATATGAGAAATTAACTACATGGTTCATACATTATCCAAATTATTCATCACAAGATTAATTTATTAATAATAATGATGATAAACGGCGCATTAGTGACCATCTTCAGCCACGCTATACTACATTCGCTTTGGAATTTAAAGCAAATGCTCAATTTTTATTCTTGTGCCGAATATACAGCTTAGCCCGGTGCACCCATGTGCTGTAAATTAACCAACTATCCATTGTCGAAAGCTTTTTACACAGCTATCTGCTAAGCTGTACCCTCTACAACTAAGACTTTTCGATAATTTCGTACATCAGTCCTTGGGACTTTTTTTAAACTGCGAGCCAATTACCATAAAATAGAGTTTTGGAGATTTTTGACAAAATTGCATCCTTATACAGTATCCAGTAAAAGCGTTGACGAAAAACACTTCACCATTTTCTTGACCGTACAATATTGCATGGCAAAAATTGACAAGTGAAAAAATATCGTCCTTTATGTGACATTGATAGATTGTGTTTTTAGCTGCTTATAATGAAACTATGTGTTAATGAAAATATAAATTTCCACATGCCCATGAAGATATACTGCAGATCTTGAAAAGAGGGGTTCTCTAAATAGACGAGCTTCATTTAAAATTTGAACTGGAAGCTGGGGCATAAACTTGGTACATGGTTTTCCCGAATTATTTTTTCCAATTTCAGTATTTATAGAGTTCCCCTCTCTCTCTGCCAAAAAGCGCCAAAAATAAACTGGTCTTGAAAATTTATTACGCATACAACAAAAGCATAAAACAAGTATATGCTGCATGCTTTGGTTTTGTTCCTTCTTTGCAATGAAGACAAAAATATTTCGTACCAATTTCCCCAGCTTGCAGGCACAAAGAAGACCACTTTACTAAAATTTAGTATAATTTGTAATTTAGAACTGCATCAAATTTGTTTCACAATTTATATAAATTAAAATCGCTGCAGATTTAGAAAACTAATTTAATTTTGTCCACCACAATTACAAATATTTAATTACTGATTTTAATCCAAAGTTGTTTAAGTACAGAGACAAACACATAAGACACACAGAAAATATGAAAAACAGAACTATACAGTAACGTGTACATTTAAGTGATGAAACCATACTAACCTCTTTCTGTCTCTCATTGCACCCTCTTTTGCCTCTTTCAGGGCCGTCTCCAAAGACTTAACACGTTCCATGGTTGCACGTAGCCTTTTCTCAAGTTTGGGCAGCTCACAACGAAGATCTGCATTGTCACGCACCAACTGAAAACAGAAAAGCTTCCAGGTGTACTTACCACACAAACTTGGTCTTCTCATGCTGTTGAGTGAAAAGTTAAAAGTAGACTACATGCAGGAAAAATCCAATTCACGTTATTTAACAAGATGAATGTTACCTGTTTGTGAACTTTGGTCAGCTGGTCGAGGTTGTTCTCTAGGAATGAGATCTTCTGTTTCTGTGCGGCAGATCCACCAGCTTCTTCCTCATCCTCATCCAACTTGTTCTGAGACTGAAAAGTGTTACAAATACATTGTGTTAACTTTCTTTAGCTGTCAGAATTATCCTCCTTTATTATAATTTTATGGTTTCTGCATAGACAGTCACATTTACAATTTTATGATACAATTTTCTTTCTGATAATTTAGTCCAATATATAAGTGTAATAAAAGTACCTTCTTAACTCTGGATTGTAGGTCCTGTACGAATAGTTTACGCAGGTTGTGTAGGGTCTGCAATTCCTTTGCAACGGTCTCCTCCAAACCTTTCAAGTCCTGTTTCGCCTGTTCCCTGCGGTCCATCTGGGGAAAGCAAAGAAAGTTTTATTTTTTCTTCAGTATTTATAAATAACATCAAAATAAATGCACTAAATTTACTAGTATATATCCCTGTGCATCAGTGACAAATGCAAGTACCTGTAGGGAGAGCTCGGCAAGCTTTGCAGATTTCTCGGTCTCATCACCCTTGAGTTTTTCGTAGTCTGACTGCAATTTTTCTTGTGCGAGAGTCAACTTCTGGCAATTACTACAAATTGAAACATGAAAGCATATCATATTAACTGAACACGTTATTACAATTAATTACATATGTTGCATGAGATTTAATTACAAACTGTTAAGTGATTGACAGAAGCTCAATTTCAACTTGCAAGCATACAGTAAACATACTCAGTGAGTTCGTCAATCTTCGCTTCCCTCTCTGTGATTTCGTTTCTCAATTCATTGAGTTGTTTCTGATGTGCTTCACGATGACCTTCCATTTGTTTCTGGAGAGCTTGGCGCATCTCATCTGCAGAAGCCAACTTTTCAGATTTCTCCTTGTGGCTCTCAGCAATCTGGGATGTGTACAGTTGTTCTGGAATACGAAAGGCAGACGTTACATTAGCTTGTAATGCTAAGTCAATAAATCCTTTTTAATATTTCATCCATAAAGGCAAATAACAGAGTAAATTGGATCCGAGATGTGGTAATCCTAATGTACTTGAATATCTGAACTTTACTGGATTTATCAGCTTACCCTGTGCCTTCAGGTTAGCACATTCTTCATTCAGTTCATCAACTTGTCGCTCCAGAGCATGCTTCTTTGCCTCCAGACTTTTCATTGATTCTGCAACAGTTTTTATGTGGACCTCATGCTGCTGGATCAACAGTTTACTGTCACTTAGATCTTTCTCAGTGTCTTCTAACTTCTTGTTGGAATCAGTCTAAAAACATAATGACATGAATTATTATGCATGAACCACAACAAAAGATCTCCACGGTTCTGATGCAAGTCATGTATAGAGAAGATGCCAATTTATTAATGTGTATATTAACATTGTAATCAAACAGTCTCCGCTCACCTGGAAGGTTTCTAGTTGACTGCACCTTTGTACAAGTGTTTTGACTTCAGATTTCATCTTACTGACATAGAGGCGTGCGACAGTGAATTCCTCCTCAATCTTCTCACTTCCGCTCACCTGCGGCTGCAATAGTGAAACGTTAACAATCATTACACTGTTACAGGTGAAATAACGGTTGTCCACATTGGTTTCAATAAATCAGTTGGAAATACAGACAAGCTACCAGAGAAAACATACCTTGAACTCAGAAGAATTACCACCAACGACAGTTCCAATATCACCCAAGTCCTTCAGTAGACTCATCATCATTTCGAACACACGTTTCTTTGAGTGTAGACTGTTATCCTTCAGCTGTTGTACCTCTGCTTGCAGGTTGTTCAAAGAAGACTGTAATGATCAAAGGATGCACTTTAGCTCCGAGGTTAACTAACTCTCTTGTTCGTAATGCTTGTCACATATCTTTCACGTTATTGAGAACATAACGCAGGAGTTTTCTTACCAAGTGCTTTTGGATTTCCTCTGTTAGTTTGTCATTCTCCATAGATTTTTGTTCGACCTCGGTTGACTTCTGATCGTAGTTCATAGCAAGCTCTTCTAGGGCTTGTAGCACTTCTTTTACCTAAAATTGTAGATTAAGAAATTTAGGTGTTGTACTTTGCACTAAATAGTACATAATCTACATTTGTGCACTAACTTAAAATTGCACTGTGTACAAAATATCAGACTGGCAGTAGGCAAGGCAAAAGTATTTTCTTCTCCTTGGCAAAACTGAAAATGTCATAAGCGTCTTCTTACCTCGTCTTTAGCGGAATCATTTTCTGCTTGTATTCTGGTCATTTCCATTTGCACCGCTTCATAATCACGTCTCGTGGCCGCAATTAACTCTTCTTGTTCAACAATTTGTTCGTTCAGACGCTCTACCACTTGACATTGGTTGTTTATGTCATCGTCCTAAAATATCAAATAAAACACAGTGTGAAATATTGATAAATATTCGTAATCAGCTTGCTGTACTTTATGCAGACTACCAGGAAAGGAAAGTGTTTGTCGTCTTGCCACAACGACAGTTGGAAATATAAAATGTTGAAATGAATTGTAATATTTAAGTACGATAATGTGTTATTCTAGTTATTATTGTGATAACTTTGTTTGCTGTAACTTTCCAGTGTATTCGAATGATTTTTTTTTTCTAACTCCACACCTTATCGTCCAACTGTTGATAGAGTCTCTGCTTCTCATGTTCCCAGGCCACACGTTCTGCGTCGGATATAGTACCACCACTTGCTCTGATCATTGCCGTCAGGTTCGTGGTAGAATCGCTAGGTGTTAACGCATCTTTGCCGCTTACAACCAGGGAATTCTGTTCCTCGGCTGACACGCTTTCACCAGCTCTCCACTTGGTTAACTCAGCCTGGTATCTCTCAAGCATCCCTCTAAGGCGTGTGTTCTTATCCTTCTCCTTCTCATAGCGTCGTTTCCATTCTTCTGCTGTTAACTCTTCGTTCACCATGACAGTGTTCTTAATTGTCTTGGCTCTGTAATTAGGAACAGAACGTCGCACATTGTGCATTGACACATTATCATACTTCAGGTTGTATAAGGAAATTACATGTACATCTATTGGTATAGCTTATTGGTGCTTTCAAATATTTTCCCATCGAATTCGAGAGAATTGAAAATTGAGAAGCTTTTCTTTTATTGTATGAATTATATTCAACGTACCAAGCAACCAGACATTTGCAAGTACTTTTTACCATAATGACGCTTAATGACAACTTACCTCTGACCAAAGAGTAAGGTTGACTTAGTTTCCGACTCATTGTACGACGCGGGTGATGCACAGATGACCATAGTGGTTCGTGCGTTACCACCCAGGGACTCTTGTAAGATACGCGTTAGCTTACTGTCTCTGTACGGGACGTGAGATTTCTGCAACATAAAACAACAGTGAAGGTCAGAACTTTCGCCTCTTGTAGTATGCGCTTGTCTATAATACACTGTTTGGTCATTCAAAGTGATAATATCATAGACTATGAACTATTTTAAGCGGAAGACTTACATTTCCATCAGCAAGAGCTGATATCACGTTACCAAGCGCGGACAATGATTTGTTGATGTTCTTAGCCTCGTCCAGCACTGAACCCTCTGCTCCGGTCTTACTGACCTACAATTTGAAAAAGAAATCTTTAAATTTCAACAAATAATAGGGCATCTTTCTTGTGCAAAGAATATGGATAAACAATGCATCTTCTTCAGCAAATGATGAAAACTGATTTAATTGAATTTTATTTATTTCATAACGGGAGAAATACTGCTTTCACTTGAGCCATTTTTTTCATAAAATAAGTTTTCTTGTACATGTGACTAGCATACCTTTTCACTGCCTGCCAGATCGACCAGATAGAGTTTACCAGAAAGCTTCTTTTGACTTTCGACATTTTCCTGTTTTACGTTAATAAGGAACACACTGTGGCTGCGCGAACTGTGCTCATTCATATCTACAATGAAGAGGATTATTAGCCATATACAGTCTGGAAAATTACTACACTGTTTGTCCTAATCCGGCTTTAATTTTACGTTTTATGATCATTATTTCCATCCAACATTGACCTCAGTAAGGCAAATGCATAACTGAACGGGATTGTGCAGGAACTATTCATTTTTCCACATATATACGAACAACACATACACGAAAGGCAACATTATGAATATTTATATTTGTTTAAAGTGTACACGACTTATTGTTTCCATATCACTTCTCAATTAATATTCAATGTATAAACTGTAACAGCGTAAATGGTGCTTTGAAGGTTTTCCTTGGCGACTGATATCCATCCTGAACTGCCAAACACTAAAGCCTTTTTACATTGAACATAAACTTTGGATCTTCCACGGCACAAAGCTGCTTCCAAAGATGAATGTGTAACTGGACAGATGGGTTGACAACGAGAAAGTTTTGCATCGACCGAATCCGGCAATGGTACGTGTCTCCTATCGTCATGTCGTGGCATTGGTCCTCTACATGAATGTGTGTGAAAATCCCATAACCAGTTGTGCGCCTTTTTATTATTGGAGTCTACTGTGCAGGTAGGTAGTAAAGCGGCCCACAAGAGCTTCAAGTGAAGTCAGTACCCCTCACATGTAGGAGTCTACAGCAGCACTGACCTCACTTGAGACCCTTGTTACCAATAGTAACAGACTAGTAACCATAGTAACTAATCTATCTATAATAATCAGCAAATCCACCACCAATGTTTTTTTTATCTACTTATTGATATATCCATACGTAGTAAAATGCCTATCACCAGATTAAAAAATAATAAGGCAGTGTTCCTTCTTCTGATAAAATTCACGTCTTGAGATGATTTCTTCTCCGTTCATTGGTAAATCCTACGTTACTGGTGCAACTACCTTTCACCGATGTTATTGTTTTGCAGTGAATTAATACTTATCCATTGTGCATACTATGTAAGATTTGTTCGTAGCAGTGCATTGTTACAATTATCGTAAATCATGTGGTTAGGAAAATAAGACACAAGTTGTCATTTTCATTAAGGTTGAAGTCATTTTTGGAGGTAGGGGTTTTTGACGAGAAAAAATGTATGAAAGGTGAAAGGTTGTGTGGTATTATATGTTGACTGCATGGTTGCTAGGGAAGCGTGTATTTTTACGTCAGCATCAGCAGCGGTTGCTATGGCAATGAGACGCGGCGTCAGGTGAGGACGGTGACCCTGGTTACACGTGTATCACCCCAAGATCTGACCTCACTTGATGCCCCGCACATGCGCACTTCAAAATAATAAAAAATGTACACGCACACTCTTGCACCACTGCACTTGTATACATCAACATAAAGGCTTCTGCAATGTTGTGTGCTTCATTTTGTAAAACGTTTTAAACTTTACCAAAGATGGGTTTTATCCAGTTAAAAATCTTCTTTTTTTATTCCCCGACCTTCAGTATTCGCAATCTTGCTGACGACTTTGCTGTTCCCGTCTCAAGATTTTTTTTAATCACTTTTTAAACAATTTTAATAATAAAATTACTATGCAATTTGTCGAAAATAACTCTAATAAATAGCTCCTAGGAGAACGACATTATGGCTAGATTTTAAATATTGACATGCACGTTTACTTGATAACTGAAAGATATTTCACACGTAAGCTTAAGTTAAGAAAATCAACATTTCTCTTTCTAAATTAAAAAAAGAGGTAAAAACTCAAAGCACACAACATTTTAGTTATTAACTTGTGACTATTTCTACTGTTGAGGAACTACAATTAATGGCTAATATGGTACTCAGCAAATTCTCTTATATTATATGTAAAGCAACAAAATAAAACATGGATGGCACTTTTGATATTTGAGCAGGAAAGTACAGTAATGTAGATAAAGCAACTTAAAACGCAAAATGCATAAACACAAATAAATATGTCTTATCTGCGTAAAACATAAAACAAACTTGAAAGGATTTTAGACACAAAACACAAAACGCGGTCAAGTAAGAGTGTGCACACACACCTTGCCTTGAGTTTACACGAAGCTAGGATGAATGGTTGCCATAGCAGAGAATTAGGGTAAGGATAAATTTATTTGAGTGATTGCTATGGCACGTTACATTCATCCCTATGGTGTATAAGTATGGTTGCAAAATTGGTGGGGCGTAGCATGTGGTACTTTGGCGAATGGCAGGGGTTTCGTTACCATGGTATTCATATAACCGGGACATTGCTATGGGATACATACTTGTAACAGCTACGTGGCGGTTCGCCTTCCCCTCTTCAATCACCTCCATCACCTCTTCTGGACTCGAGACAAACCTCTCCGTCGCACCCTGCACAATAGATATGGACATTATCAATTGACCAGTCGTTTTTGAAAAGTATCAGTCCCTTTCTTTTACTGCCATTGGTACAACTGTTTCGAGCTCGGACTTTATCTATCAAATCATTCGGTACCATTTACAGAATTAACCACCAGCGATTTGGGCATATATCTCTTGCTGATAACTTCTTACAAACATACACCTATATACACATGTATCTTCCTCTGTAAGGCCAGACTTTTTTTATTTGTTGGATTACGTTTCCCGCCACTCTCAAAAATCAAGAAATACAAAAAAACCCACCTGAATCAGAGCCCAAATAATACAAAATCATAACTTTCCGTCACTTCAACGAACATCGTTTGGAAAAATTGTTTATCAATTTTGTGAATTTTAATCAAAATTACAAAAATGTACAGCGAAGTCAATTTTTATTTTTTTCCCGATCGCCGCTCTGAAAAATTTCTTCCAATGATACGTAATCCAACAAATAAAACAAGTCTGGCCTAATGAGTAATCACCAGATTTTACAGTTTAAACAACTAACTTTCATGATCTTCTATTTTTTTCCCGATGAAGTACCTTCTTACATTGTGTGGGTTCACTACAGTTTCCACGTGTACACTGAATAATGAATATTCTTACCTTGACAAAGGGAACCCTGTTTTTATCTTCATGGACAGACAGGTTCGTCTTGGAAACTGAAGCAAAGCGAGAAATTACATTTACACAACTGTCATTCATATACCGTGGCGTATCGAGTCAAGTCTTTTAACTGTCCGAATTTAAGGCACAAGAAGGCAAATTTATGAGGATATAAAATAAATCTTTTATTTTACTGAGATAATTATTTAACTTTTACTTTAAAAAATGTGCGAACTCCCTGTACTTCACTCTTTCACCATTTCTTTTGTGTTCGGCAATCACATAGACAATGTGCGGACATACGTTCATGTCTACTTGCAAACACTTTTGATTCAAGAGTTGCTATGCCTGTTGTGGGATCTTGCAACAAAATTGGTGAATGAAAACTAAGTAACGGAATAAATACTCACTGTCCAAGAGATCTCGGATCTTGTCCATGTAGATTTCGAAGTACGACACCTGGAAATAGACAAATAGAATAAAATATAATTAGATTAATATTCACACACTTGGTATTTTTGCAAACGGATTGCATTTGGTTTTGACTGGAACGATGATAGTTGATCCCTAAAACAAGCATGCATCTCTTTTACTGTGCTCAAATCGTTAAAACTGTAAAGGTAAAGGTAATCCCTGCACAAGGGGTGAAAAAATCGTTGGCAACATTGACATCAATTACAGGGTATCAATACAATATTGACTTTTGTTTCTCGTTGTATTTCCTAGAAGCGTTCGAGTCACGTGACAGAGAGAACAATACTGTGTGATTGGTTTGTTTGCCCTCAACTTCCAGGTGCCTAGAAGTGAAAAGGAAAAAAACCGCGACTGATCTACTGGTTGTTTATCTGGGTGGAGTATTGATCTGGTTAGGAGAGAGAAAAGAGAGATCTATGTTCAGTCTATAAAACAAGATATTGTAGGTGTAAGGTTTAACAAACAAAAGAGCACACCAAGTGGTTTTTCTCAGGTAAATGGTCTTTTTGCGAGTGTGAAAAGAAAAGAAAATGTTTCGTTTTAAGTTGAACAATGTTTGTCTGAGCGTATGTTTGATGAAATGCTGACTTCTAAATACATGTGACATAAGCAGTTCGCTTAGCATGTTGCATGTGTGTTGGTATTGATAGTTCAAGTGATAGAAAATATGCTATGCACAAGAAGTTACAGTAATAAAGTTTAGAACATTGATTTCTTGCAGGAAAATCCTCCAGAGAAAGTACACGTAGGACTTGTGGAAGTACATTTTCCATACTGATCAGAAATAATAATACAAATAATTGAAGCCACAGTTACTCCCAATGCTGTCAAAAATACTTGTTTTAATCTTTTCTCAAACGGAATATTGCGAGGTTTTAGTTACAATAAAGGTTTGAAGATTCCGTGACATTCATCTGCAACCCGATCCTTCAATTAAAATAGGTTTCTTGAAATTATAAAAAATGAAACCATCATTGTAGGATGTTTATCTTTGATGAGAAGATGAAGGAGATTATGTTGGGGTGATATAGTTTCAAAAGAGTCTTGCTTTAATGGTGGCTCGGGAAAACTGGATTATAAGGTCATTTATGTACACATTCAACTCGGTTGAAATTCGGGCAAAAAAGGAAAACATCTTGTCTAAGACAAGTAAGTCGCTTTTAATTGGGCATAGATTACTAAAAAGTTCAAAGTTAACAAAACAACACATTGTGATATGCAAAGTGTTACTGCAGAAATGCAACTGCCTTTTTTTTCAACACTCAGTACAATGAAAAGTAGTTGTTCAACTACAAGTCTGTCGAACACGGTATTTTTGTTTCGTTTCGTTATTTTCGTTTCATTTCGTTATTTTCGTTTCGTTTCGGCATTCACGATTTCTATTTTGATGGTTATCGTCGTTTTCAGAATCGCCGTTTTTTAGGCCGGGGACCACATACTCTGTCTTCGACAGACAAATATAGAAGCACAAATCCATCAGGCTGCAATTAGAGCAAGTGTGAAGCAAGACTCACATTTCATTACAACAATTATATCTCTGCGCAACGCACCAAATTAAAAGTCCCCAAAAGGGAGAAAAAGCGAAGAGACACATTTAATTGATAACGGCTGCTTTTTGTTGCTGCAACAAACGTGCTTGTTAATTCTTTCTCCGTTCAGCTCGACAAACGGAATGTGATGCAATTCCTCGTATGGGAAGGGGAGGGGGAAGGAGGGAGGGAGAGTTCAGTGTATGTAGGGAAGCTGCCGGCTGTAAAGCTGGGTGAGGGAGGGAAGGGAAAGGGATGAAGCAGACTCGGGGAGGGGGTGGAGACCGGGGGGGGGGAAGGGGAGGGGAGGGGAAGGGGATCTTTTGACTGTACAGAAGTAGGCCAAATATTGATTTTTTCTCTCTAGAGGAAGCCCGAACGAGGGAAAAAGGTCTGTGATATTGCATTATTACCAAATCCGACATCCATGTGACATTCTTTATTCGTGAGACTATTTTTAGGAATCTGTGAAGAAATAATTCGCAAGAGAATTCAATGCAATGTCAAAGGGCAAATCCACTTCCATGTAGTCTTTTTTGCTCCATTTTAAACAAATAAAATAACACGTCTGGAAAATCCTTACATTTAACTTCCAAAAATTTTGATGGAATGACACAAGGGGGGGGGGCTCAACTGTTTACAGCCACCAGACCCCCTCTTAATAACATGCGAAATAATGCCTGACCCTCTTGACTTGGCTGGTGCAATGATTTTTCTAGGCTTTGAATCTGTGATTAATCATTCATGTTTATCACTGGATATAATGTGCTGCCATTTGCTCTTTGCCAACATTGCAGAAATCTAGTTTATTTCGGTGCAAAAGTAAAAGATCACGAACACTTTTCACGTGCCGAAATATTTACATTTGTGGGTTATTTTTTAATGAGAATGAGACTAAGGAATCTTGAGCCTCCTTCTCACTTCACAGTATGCCACTGCATCTCTTTAAATTGGTGCAATAATAAAGACAACGAGAGGAATTACCCGAGAAAGCCGGGTAAATAGTCTATCACGCGTGGCCTATCTGCACCTCACCTCAGCAGTTGGGGGGGGGGGGTCTGTACGCCTGCATTGGGTTGTGCCAGCAAGGTCAGGCTGCCTCACCTGCCACCTGGGGGGGGGGGTGTGCTTCCAGTTT
>JBCAUI010000004.1:1995-14180 GCA_038406195.1 Haplosyllis anthogorgicola
AATAGGGAGGTTTAACTGCCCGTTGCCCTTGAAATCTTTTACATAAATTCGACGAAACGGCAAATTACGTACAACACAATCATCTGCGCAAATTCTACATATTTGGGCAATATTCGCGGAAAATGAACTGTTTTGACTAATCACACGTTTCTAGGGTTATTTTTACAAGTTTACTTCTTTGAATTCTTTGAATGAATGTTTTTAGTATCCAGTTCACTACTCATCTTTAATACAGGAAATCTCCGCTGAAGAAGCCAGAGAGCGACTTTGCGCCAGTCCGACAGACAATTTACAATAGAAATGTCCTTGGTCCGAAAAGTAAAAACAGTTGCATGACCTGATGTCTGATCTTTGTTGATTTTCCTTTATATTGTTTTTCTTTCCAAATCATAATACCCTCTTTTTTTAAATATCAACGAGTTTTAATTCGAAATATTGTTTTGAAAATATTTCTCAAGATTGTTTCAATAAATTGTGAAATAAGAAAATTCATGTTTCCATTATTCAATACTGTAATTTTCTGTTCTGTCCGTTACAGTTTCAAGGTTGTCAGTCCGAATGTCCAGTGGCAACAAATGACTGGTGCACGTATGCTCCTTCAAGCCTTAGACACTGTCACACGAATAACTCAATCTTAACGAAATTAGTCTATGTACTTACCAGTTGCCAAAAGATTGACGAGCTTACTACAAATAACAGTATAAATTAACCTGCCTAATGAACTGAATTTGTCTATCAAGAAAATCCTGATACTTTTGATGAAAACATAAGGTTATGTTTTTCACTACAATGAAACTAGTTGTGATGGAAAATCAAATGGTCAAATGTTGCTGAATCGCCATAGCAGGAGATAAAAGCTTTCTCTGTGATCATCACAAACGGCAATAAGATTGAATAAATATACACGTACACACACGTATATCTTGGCGTCTGAAGATTAAAAAAAGGAGACTGGACTAAAAGCAAAGGAATATTCCGTTTGATTTTTAGGGTACTGATGGACGGACATAAAAAATATGTTAATTAGAAGCCTCGGAGATTTATCGGTCAGATTGTGCATTGACAGTGATCAACAAGTGTTGCTTCACTGTCACTTTTTTTGTTCTTCACTTTGATCTCGTTTAACCTTCAGCACTAACGTACTAGGTTTTTCTGAATTAGTACCTGACCATATTGTGGCTAATTTGTCTAATCTGTCTAATTAGATAGGATGAAAATGTACCAAAATATACAAAGTTTTCATATTCAATTGTGTTTAGTACTATTTCTGGAAAAACTACCACATTACATTATTGGAATGTACTGAATCTATGTATCATTGCCGAAATTTCATCTAATTAGACAGATTAGACAAATAAGACCAAATAAGCCTAGGTACGAATTAAGAAAAACTCCTGTAGTGCACGTTAGCACATTATCATTAGTGTGCTATGGTTATTTTTTCCGAACACGATGATAGGCGGTGCATATCAACAATTTACATCCTACACAGCCTGCCTCACTCCATTTTGGCAAAAGACCACATAGGTCAATGAAAATTACACAGAACTTGAAATAAAACAATTCATGGTGTTGCATTCACGGCTGTCCATGCATAGATTAAGTAATGAATTCATTTGCTTGTGCTCCTCATTTGGTTCAGAAACATTCACACACATGGTAGTATAATTGTGTTGTTTTTCTTGCTAAGCATTGTAGCTCCACTATTCCAACCGTCTACTTAACTCAAGATTTATTCAAAACCAAATAATACTTCAAAATAGCTAAGTCGGGTCGAGATATGATCTTATCGATTTGTTCTGCTACAATATATTTTTTGCATGTAAACAAAATATGAGATATTCTGTAATGAGGGATGACAGGGTAACTCATTTGCAATTGTATTTTACATCACGCAAATTTCAATATAAAGTGTCATTTATTTATTACAACCAAAGCAAACAATTTTAACAATTTAAAATTTGCATTTACATTTTACATTTAGTGAAATTCTATTTATTATGAATGTTTATAAAAATAAGAAATAAGTTGAAAATCCATTTTAAAAAGTATGTAAATAAGTCGACAAAAATATCTCGTTTGCTGTGACAAAGATAGCTAAATTATGAAAATGTCCTCCAAAATCTTTTTTTGGAAAGGGCAACACACCTAGACAATATCTATCATTTGCTTGTACTGTTGTCTTTTTCTATGTCACTGGCATGTACAAAAAATCGTATTCCGGTCTTAGCACTAATTCCTCAGTTCCATGTACTTTTTTGTGATATGATATCCGTAGTTTCTCAGAACATTTTTACAGATTCTGTTTAAACTGTTGAGGAGCCCCGGTGTCCGTTCCAAATCATTTCTCCATCTAAATATGTCGACTTTTGGATTCCTTCTTGTTTCATAGAAATCATAATCCTTGTGATTTTTGATTGGTAATTCATTTAAAAACTTTATGTGAGCTTCAACTGAATTATGAAAATCTATTTGCAGAAAATTTAATAACAATTCGGTTTGATTTTTAAGGTCTGAAACTAAATCCTCATAACGAAGAAGTTTGTAGTTCCTGTGAAGCGACTTGTTGGGTTTGATAACATCACTGATGTACTGTATGTCTTTATCCATATTTTCACACAACTGAAAGCAGAGCAACTATTGTAGTGCTAACCGTGAAAGCAACATTATTGCAATACAAACCATATATTATAAATGTATTTCTTCATTGTTCTGTTTCGTCATCATTTCAAGTTGATAATGTAAATGATTCAAACCACAATTTGTCCAACCAACCATACTGCAATATCTTTTGTCAAATAATTTGAAAAAAGTGGCACTGAATTTGTACCAGGAAAAATAGGAAATCAGTTGTTCATTCTGAGTGCAACCAGTGTGATGTTTTTAGATCCAAAATATTCAAAGGTGCTGTTCCAGCTATTTCATATAACATAAAATTCAATAATTTTGGTTTACTGTATTTGAATGATCAGATTGAAAAAACTGAAATATCTCAGTTAAAAATACTGGGATAAAACATTATTTTGTATTCTAAAAACTCTCCACGTGTAGGTGGAAAAAGTATTAATAATGTGAGTGAAAGGAAATGTCTATGTTAAATTTTAAGTATTTCTAACCTGTATTGCTGTTATCTCAGTTGTGTTTCGAAGGAAAATACTATCCCTATATGAATTTATAGTTGCTCTGGGATCACGCACCAAGTGAATAACCTGTTGCGTTTTAATAATAGTAAGTCAAGCACACGTGCACATATCCATTCCTAAGTAACTTTCCTTATGTTGACCAACAAATAACAGATATACCTTAAAATTTTTCTTCATCAACGTTTCCAAACGCTTCAAACTTTTCACCCTAATTGTCTTTATCGCAACATGTCTGAAGCTTCTAGAAACAAACATCGGGAAGCTATATTTACATGTATATATTTTAATAATTTCGTAACAATGCAATTTCACGAGCTAATTTCAGTGCAAATCGCGAGAGGCTTCCAAGAACATTTTCTGGGACAAGAACTATTTTTGGAGTCCGCTTCAATTTACTTACTTGCAGTGGTTTTCAATTTTTAATATTGTTTTCATGGAATACCAGTTGCACTCTTGTGGATTTGAGTACTTTGAACAGAAGGATTCTGCTACGAAGCCATCATTCTGTGGTTCTCTGCTGTTTTTGTATATTTTTCTTCCTGTTCGAATATTTGTATTGGACGTTTAAATAAAAGATACGTACTAATTATATGTTCCCAATTGCTGTACTAAATCCTCACATCTTAAAATTGCCTCTAATAACCTTGAAATATCTAGAGAAATTAAAATAGTTCATTAAAATTTACTGTGAAGATTCTGTTGCGAGATGTCATGCAACAGTCAGTGCTATATCGCGTTATCACAACCCTGTTTGAGAGGCACACAGAAACCTCCAAATTAGCTTCCAACTCCCTAAAACTCCAAACCGTCGCCCCAGTGTCCGTTTCCTATTTTACTCCTTTTGACATTTGGATTACAAAGGCTCACTCCACGTACTGAATTATGCACTTACCAGTTGCAAAGAAATTGACCAGTTTACAGTTTGAAACTTCCTCCAGAAAATGAGAGGCATGTACGTCTATGTAAGCATCTCCATACCCTTGTAAGAAAATGAGCGGCTCAAATATCTTCATAACATCTGGATGTGACGCTATCATATCCAGCAGGAACGAAGATCCAGTTCTTGGTCGAGCGTAAATAATGATTTTAACAGGAAAACCGTATCTTAAATATGACAGAAATAAGAGATGGATTATTCAGCTCATTGACAAGAACAGATTTCTATCGTGATAAACGTTACAATTGATGTAATCTGTGAAAAAAAACCTTTTAGGGGCCTTTTTAATTGGCCTCACTACTCATGCATCTTAACCTTTCAATTCCAGAGCGAACTTTTTGTTTATGATCATCTTTTTCTGTCCGCGTCTCTCTCTCTGTCTGTCTGTCTGTCTGTCTGTCTGTCTCTCTCTCTCTCTCTTTCTTTCTCTCTCTTTCTCTCTCTCTCTCTCTCCCTCAGATTTATGATTATAACTTTCACTATCTCAATGGCTTTCTCACTCTATATAAATATTATACAGTACACAAACCTGATGTATGTAATTTTGTTCGAAAATAAAGTTGCATAAACTATGAAAACTACACAAATGTCCAATATTGTTAACAGAACACCTCTTGCGGTGATCATTTGCATGGCATATTTTGTATGTGATTATTACATTCATTTAGATTATTTGTTTTATAATTTGGGAGCTGTGAACTCTATCGCTTGAAGCCAATTTTTATTTTGATTTAAAACTTTTATGTTGTTTTTCTTGGTAACTAAATGAAAAAGTGAAATTTATAACAATTGTGCTTGACACAAGGTATATTTGAGTGTAAAAAAATAAGTGCAATACTATGTTCTTGACATTAACATTAATATAATGAGTATTTATACCTAGATGGACTAATGTTATAGAAAGAAATTACCAATAAAGCAATTTCATAAACAAAAATGCCTTTCAGTCGAAAGCCCACCACTGCTTCGCTACACAAAACATGCAGTTAAAAAAAATTGGTGACCAGTAAGTGTCACATTACTGTCTATTTTGTTCTTCACTTTTATAGATCTTGTTTAATCTTCAATACTAGTAAAGTGAGGTAACTTTTCCGGACAAGATAATGGGCGCATCTATACTGCAGATCAACATTTACATTCAGTGCATCTTGTTTTGTATTTCATTTTTTTTGGCAATAGTTCATAAAGGTCAATAAAAAATACAGCGTGGACCAAAAACAATCCATGCTGAAGTATTCACGGCTGGCCTTGCGTACATTTAGCGTAAACAACCAATGAATTCATTTCTTATCACTCAGAAAAAATCCAAACGGTGAAATGTCAGTTTATTAATTATTCAAAATAATTATTGTACGCTGATATGATATCCGTAGTTTCTCAGAACATTTTTACAAATTCTGTTTAACCTGGCGAGGAAATTTGGGTGTCTGTTCTAAATCATTTCTCCACCTAAATACGTTGATCTTTGGATTCCTTCTTGCCTCATAGAAATCATAATCCTCGTAATCTGTTATTGGTAAACTATATAAAAACTTTATGTGAGCTTTGACTGCATTCTGAAAATCTATTTGCAGAAAATTGAACAACAATTCGGTTTGATTCTTAAGGTCTGAAACTAAATCCTCATAACGAAGATGTTTGTAGTTCCTGTGAAGAGACTTGTTCTTGTGCAGAGATTTGTTTGGTTTTATAACCTTATTGACGTACTGTAGATCTTCATCCATATTTTCACACAGCTGAAAGCAAATATAAAGTATTGTAGTGCTAACCGTGAAAGCAATATCACTGTAATTCAAATTATCTTCTATCAATGTATTTCTTGATTGTTCGGTTTCGTCATCATTCAAACCATTATGTTTGAGTATTTATATATCGCAAAAGAATAAGCTGCAGACAGTGTGATGTGTAAAACAAGAGCAGCACCAAATTCAAAATATTTAAATTAATACAATCAGTCTTCGTGCAAAAAGGGTACTAATGTAATAAGTAGAAATTCGTAATCGTCAATCACAAAAAAGCAAGTTCGCAAACAATAGAGTAAATTGACCAGCCAAATAACGAAAGCGGACATGTACATTGCAAGCCTTCCGAGAAATATCAGATGAGATGGTGTATTGGTATGCCGACCTCACGGTGACCAGTAAGTGTTGCATCATTGTCCATATTTTGTTCACCACTTTTATCTGGTTTAATCTTCAATACTAATAAAGTGAGGTCATTTATCCGGACACAATAATCGTCGCATCTATGGTGCATGTCAACAATTTACATTCAGTGCATCTTGTTTCGTATTTTATTTTTGGCAATAGTCCACTTAGGGTCAATGAGAAATATATTCTGGACCGAAAACAATTAATGGTAATGTATTCATTACTGCCCTTGTACAGGTAAAGCCTGAACAGCCAAGGTATTCATTTGTTGCTCTCACTCCCCATTTGGTCAGAAAACTCCAAACGGTGTGATATTTTCAATTTAAATATTTTCAGTTTATTTAATAATTCAAAATTATCACTGCATGGTATTAATGTTATTAGCTTCCAATTGTAGAAGAAATAATTTACTTTGAAAATGCTTGGAGTTACCTTGGTGTACTAATTATTTCTTAAGCTCTATTCCAAAATTAATTTGGTAATACTGACTGTGGTAAAGTGCGACCATTGATATAATCTGAAAATTTTCATCATTCATTGCACTAATTTCAGAATAAGCTTGGTGTATCATTCGGAAGCGATATTTGACTTTACGAACTTAAGCCTACACGTATTAAGCTTCTTGTATTTGTACATGCATGACCGATAGTTTCACAGAAAAGCGTGCCTTATGAGGCGCAGTTTTCTGACGTAGATGTGGATTTGACGCAAAAATGTCAAAACAGAACACAGGTTAATATTTCCAATAAATATTTTCGTACATAGCTGACACTTCTTGGTAAAGTCTGGTTGTTTTAGGTTAGCAGACAAACTTTTGTGTTGACACTTCACTGTGGCGGTTGTGATGCCCATCCTCAGTACACAATGGCCACTTCATTGATATTCTGACCAAAGTGGAAATACAATGTCACCTCTGCATATATAGGCACAGCAACCAACACTTCCACATACCGTAAGTAGTGTACAACCTGGCAGTACAGGCAATAGATCTGGTACGAGTGTCCTTAAAAAATAATTGTTTTAGTAAATTTATTACAAATTGAGCATCTTTGTATAATTTAGTACGCATGAAAATGTGTTATAACTTTTCCTATTCAATGAAATGAAAAATTACTGAAGGAAAGCACTTTGTCTATGCTGTAGGATTACCAAAAACATTTACCTAAAATTTGTGACATTCTTTTAGAAACTCTAACAAAGCGGACAGCATTTGTAGAATCTCAAATCAGCATCATGTCAGGAATACAGGGACTTCACGTAGCGGATTACATAGTGTTTGTTTTGATGCTGGTAATATCAGTGGGAATAGGTGTTTATCACTCACTGACCGGAGGAAAACAAAGGACAACAGCAGAGTACCTCACGGGGGATAGAAAACTCAGGTACCGCTAAGCCTTGGATCAAGGGCGCATAAATGAATAAATTCAAATGTACACACATTTGAAATGTATAATACTTTTGAGCAAGCGTTATTTATTGGACATGGCCGTTTTCTTAACTATTGTTTGCAATTAATGTCAGAAACCTGATAAAATGATTAAAATGATATATAAGTTACCAGTTTGAAAGGCTAAATTATCTATTTTAGCTGAAGAGACCTGTTGCTTGATAGATTCGTTCCTCTTCTCTACTACCACCCAGTCCAGGTGTGTGGATACACCCCTGGACACAATAAAGAATTGCGATTCGAATAATTACGATGGTATTGTTTCAATGTAATTTATCCTTTATTCCAGACTCATTCCTGTATCATTGTCCATAATGGCTTCCTATGTGTCAGCCATATTGGTTCTTGGTTACCCCGCTGAGATGTATGCGTTCGGGGGACAGTGGTTGTTACATGCAGCAGGAACGGCTATTGGAGCAGTACTCGCTTGCGTTCTCTTCGTGCCACTCTTTTATCCCCTCAAACTCACCAGTATAAACGAGGTCAGTTATTACACTAATTACTTACAACGTTAGAATGACTGCCTCCATAATGATACCTAAAAACATAAGTTAATTGCGGCACTAGACGCATACACGTACCTGTAAACGTCAACGTTATGTCGTTACATTTTGGAGCAAAATTTGACCAAAATAAAGACAACTGTCTACTCCCCGAGGCAATAACATTGGAAATCGAATTGCTTTCTTGTACCTATATTTCTAAATGAGAACAATAAAAAAGGGACAGGACCACAGATTTTTATTTTGGCAGAACGGAACGGAAATTGTCTACTGCAATATTTTTTTAAATAAAAGAATTGTTTCGAAGGTGCATTTGTTGTCATCACTGAGGACTCGAAATTTTTGTGCATGATAAGAATTTGATAAGCTTATCCAACCGGATATTCGCGCATCCTGCTTTATTTTATTTGATAACAGAAAAATTAGTCACTTTTAATGTAAATGATTTAACATCGATTTGAACTTAAAGTTCAATTGTTTCCTGTGTTGATTGTCTTTGTACAGACGAATTAATACCTTTAGTTTCTTGTTCTCTAAGGATCAAGATCAGTAATCCAATCAAATTTGAGAATTCACTTTCCCATATTTCAGTGCGTGCATTTTCAGTGATCTCTATTCTAAATTAAAAGTTGACGAAAGGAACAGTATTACTGAAGTTTATTAATGAATTTTATCTGACAAGTTTGTCAACTAAGTACGACCACTAGTGATCGAAATACAAAATTCTTGCCAAAAAATAAAACTATGACTAAAGCAGAAACAGCATTCTTGCACCTTGAAACAGCATCTAAGACATCTTTGCTATTTCCTTTCTTCTCGCTATTTCAATTTTGAAATAAAGTTTTGCCGGAACATTGTAAATACGAAAAAAAAAACCGCTTCTAGCTTGAGAAGTACTAAGGTAAAATGTGAGGGTGAAATAACCTTTCAAGGCTAGACAAAAGAATTACGCGTAAAACGTCACCTAAAAGCTTCTTATGAAACAATTTGCACAAACAATAAGGTTCTTGCCTCGTAGCAAACAAGCTACGGAGGACAAAATATTTATATTGTTTACGGAAACATCCCAGATCATACGTGTGTGGCAAGAATCCATATCAGTTCGAAGTCAAAAACCAGGTCTGTCCTTTTGATCTATTGGCGTCATTGGACAGTAGTGTACTTTTAATCTTTTGCACCTAATTGTGATGATTACCTGGCGCAAATGTACTTTTATGAAGCAGGAATTAACACCCATAGACTACTTAACTTTTGTCATTTGGTAAAGTTCAATTTTTTTTATAAAATATTAATCCTTGAATGCTGGGCTGAAAAGCGATGAACAGCAATAGAAATAGACTAATACTGGCCTGGTAATATTATTATTTCACTTATCACTTACACTGGTCCATAAAATTGCTTTTCTCGCACAATTTTGTCACTAGGCTTTTCTCTTCCAGTCCAATGATTCAATAACAGCTTATTATAAACAAATGAACACAAGTCAACCCGTGGTATGTGTTAAATACTGGGTCTTGCACTCTTGGAACAATAAGTGGAACTACTAATCAGACAAGCGGCTAAGTTTGAAAATTGTTCCACATAAATTGTTAACTTTGCTAACCGATTCTAATTTTAGCATTTAAATCAAGAAGAGTTTGTACAGTGTAAAATAAAAACTTGCGATGTATTGTTTCAGTACTTGGAGTTACGATTCGAGTCCAAGCTTGTGAAATACCTAGGAACTTTTGCAGGTGTCTTTGTAATGGTAAACATCCATAGCAACGTCATTCTGTTCCACATTTTCGAATTTGCACTTTATAATGCTTCTAAGTAACGGTACATATTTTGTCATAATTTTACCCAAAATATTTAAACATTTTTTACCGTTTTGCACTTCTTAAATTGCAGTTGATGTATTGTGCCACTGTATATTATGGTCCATCAACAGCCATTGAAGGAGGTAAAACATTAATTGTGATAACGTTTATGTTAAAAGTGACAAATATGGGATAGTTAACAGCTAAATAATTGACTTTTACAGTTGTTGCTAATTGGTACAAACGTGAACTTTCTATTTTATAGTCACAGGATTTCCAGTGTGGGCCTCAATATTAATAGGCAGTGGAGTATCTATAATTTACACCACTGTAGTAAGTACTGATCTTGTCGCTTTAAATATTCAAACTGGTACTTCTTTTTACAAAGGAATTGTTTATGGTAAAGCAGATATTCTGTGTTGAATGTCTTTTCTTTTTAGTAGCAATTTTAAATGCGAAATTTAGTTTATTTCTTACAGTCTGTACATAAACTGTAGAGGGTTTTTTGTTTAGGGTGGATTGAGAGGTGTGATCTGGACAGATGTATTTCAAGCCATGGTAATGGTGGCTGGACTGTTAGCTGTCCTTATCAAGGTATTCGCTTATCAAACTAAGTCTAATCTTTACTAGGAACATTACATAAACTAGATTGAACTGCGGTAGATTTTTTTTTATTCTAATTCCTCAAACAGACTGGTTTTTGCTATTGCTCGTATTCCATCTATTGTACATTAGTTGTGTTAAATTCTAGGCTACTGAAAATTAAATCTGATAACTAAAAGTGATGGTCCAAGAGTGAGAACACTCATACATTACACTCGGCAATGTTCTACATTTTCTCAGTGATGCTGTATTTAACAGGGTACAATAGAAGTGGGAGGAATAGGCAAAGTTTGGGAAATTAGTGCCAAGTGGGAAAGACTTGATGTCTTTGAGTAAGTAGCTTAAACCCAAGTTAATATCTGTTGCCCATCTATTTGTTTATGATCAAAAATACGCAATGGTTCACTAGGGATTTCCAAAAAGTTAAGCAAAGTAAATGTTGAAGTTAATATTATATTTTTTCTTGCAGGTTCAATCCAGATCCCACACAACGACTGAGCTTCTGGGGTTTAACTATCGGTGTAGGAATAAGCTTCAGTAGAATATACGGCGGTGACCAAATGGGTGTTCAGAGATACTCTTCATTATCAACTCTCACAAAAGCAAGACTGTAAGTATGAATCTCTTCTAAACATAGTAGATTTAAGGGCGAAAATTTACAAGAGACTAAAATGTTCAAGGTGTCACGAGCCAAATATACACATGGGAAATTTTACTTTTGTGTGTAATGCATTATTGAATATGGGAATAATCATGAGTAAAGTGTTTGGGTTGCACCTGCTCGAGTCATGGGTAGAGAGCAAGATTAGGCAAAACCTGCTTGAGGTTCATAAGCCTGAAAGGTCCATGCAACGTGATACTGAATAGATTATTTTAACTCTATAAAATGAAAGATTATTGATTTTAGATCAGTACTCAGTGTGATACCTGGTGTCACCCTTCTGACCGTACTGGCTTGTCTTTCTGGCCTGGTTGTGTTTGCTTATTACGCATCTATTGGTTGTGATCCCTTAGCAAGTGGTACTCTTTCCAATCCTAATCAGGTAAATGAACCCACTTCGACGCTAGTTGTTTTTGAAAAAGCATATGTTTTTAAACGCTAAATTAAATGTTAAGCAAAGCTTACATCTGATTGATTCGGCTACATGATACATACATTTCAAGTAAATTCTTCTGCTCTTATCCCTTACAGATCTTGCCTTATTTTGTGGTTGATGCCTTAAGGATTCCAGGTTTGGGTGGACTGTTCTTAGCAGCAGCATGGGCAGGATCACTAAGGTATTTGACCTAAAGCCTTGTTTCGGGTGTAAATGATTGTGTTGTCTGTTCTACGAAGGTATTGAATGTACTATCATTTTTGTTTCAGCTCAGCATCTTCAGCTTTAAATTCATCAGCTGCAAACATTTGGCAGGATATTCTCAAGAACTTGCTTCCCAAGCTAGACGAAAAACAGGCAGCAACACTCACCAAACTGTTGGGTATTTATCTTTTTTAAAATTTTGTTGCTACTGATGGCAGTACAGTTTTTTGTTGTACGTAATTTGCCGTTTCGTCAAAACTATGTAAAAGATTTCAAAGGCGACGGGCATCTAAAGCCTCCTC
>JBCAUI010000004.1:16153-27922 GCA_038406195.1 Haplosyllis anthogorgicola
AATAATGAAAAGTTCTTCGAACCCAATATTTAGCATAATACACCATCGCAAAGTGTAACGCATCACCGTAAATATTAACACTACATGTATAAAACTATACATTATTTTGGTTTACATTGTAGCTATTATCATCTAGAAATACTGAAGAAATACTAGTGCAAAGAAAATGTACGGGTAGTTGCACGTCTGTTCTGTAATGACAGCTTTGATCGGATTCACATTTGGTTCCATTCGTTTGGTTTTTTGTAAGAATAAAAGTTAAATTTTGTCTCTTTGGCATAACAATCTGGTAAATATGCTGGGTAAAATTGGAGAGAAATGAATGTGGCAGTGAAGATTCGGACGATAGAAACCTAGTTCTTTCGCTAATTTCTGGAATTTGTAAGAAGTTAAATAAAACCTAATAAGTCCGGCTGTTGCTGCATCTGAAACCAACAATCGGTATTGATGTTTTACATCATGCTGTTCGGGACCGAATCTCCCAAACACAATGAATGTTTTTCGTAATTCTATTCATTCATTCATTTTTGTACAATTATACAAAATAACTGCATAGTGCCTCAAAAAAATTACAAAACACCCAATATATTTCTTACTCTATGGAAATTTCGCACTAGAACATGCCTCCCTCTTATGCTCCATCAATGGGGATTCTCGATTTGACACAGATACTAAGACCGCGCTCCTGCAAAAACAAATATACTGGGTGTTCTCTATTGAATGACTAATTTTAGGTCAATCATTGTAATCTGTGGGTTTTCAGTAACCCATTGGGTTTTAAAGCCATACCTCACACACACACAATAACAGTTAACAGTAGCTCAACAGTGATCTGTTTCTTTACAACAGCAGAACTTTGGTCATTTGCAACAAATTCTGCATGTAACTATGGATGTCGATGTCATGGTAACGGTGGTCATACCGCGAAGACCAGAAAATAATCCCCGGGTTACTGGGGCCGATAATATGAGCCCATGGAATTTGTTTGGGGAACTGGTCTATGTTTGGGGCTTTTCAATAGATAACAAAGTTGAATGCATACATGTTTCAGTATAATCTTCTCACTATGAAAATTAATCTGTGAGACTGACTGAATATGTCTGTAGAAGCTCAAGGACTTCTATTCGGAAAAATCACCCAAACGAGCGACAAATTTTGTTTGCTTATTTTCTGGAATTCCTTACAAATATGAGTAAAGTTTAACAATCTGATCACAAATCTTGGGTCCTTTCTTCCACTGTTGGACGAACGACGCATGCGCAACCACAAATCTCATGTACACCACTTCCGTTACACCTTTCTGCTTGTTGCCATAAGTCGTCAAGGCTGTTTCATCCAGAGCACCACTAAACCAGTACCGATTGTCATAAATATATTTGACCAACTCATACATTCGTTTTGCCTGTTTTGCTCTGAATCCCAGAAAATTAATGCTGATTCTCTCTTTAAACTGCACAATCTCCTCTTTGTAGAAGTTAGATTTATGGGCAAGAAAATACTGGTGCAATTCCAGAGCTTTTTCAGGACTGTCATACAGTCTTCCAGCCCTTCCACCTTTAGGGTACTCAAACTCCCAGAGCTCACGGGGGATACTGCCCAGTTTTTGCTGTATATGCGCTGTGACGCCATTATTGATAATGTTGGCGCTCACAAGAAGAGTGTCCACACTTTCATCAACAAACTTCACAAAACATTTAAATTCACTGGTGTTCACCCAAACTATGTCATCATCAACTTTGACTATGACGTCACGAGGTTTGGAATGTTTTGCATAGTACTCGTAGTAAGGCACGTATCCTGCTGCGGCGTCATGAGGTGTAAAAACGCGTGCGAAGTCGTGTCTCGCCGCTCGCTCCTCGATCCAGTCTGTGTCGAGTTTTGCGTCAGTGACGTTGGTGTATGCCGCCACTGCCGGAAAACGCCAGAAGTGAACCTCCTGGATCAGCCCTTCTCTGTGCAGCTGCAACCAGTACTTCTCCTGCAGAAAATAGACAATAACCACAAAGTTTCTTCTTAGGAAAACTAGTTACTAATATGTAGTTGCTAAGCTACATCACAGTATTTTATTTTTTCTGTGCAGATCATGGAATTACTATGAAAAGTTGAGCGCCCTGCAACAATTGAATTGAATAAAAAATTCAATTGTGGCGGGGCGCTAAATTTTTGATAGTAATTTCATGATTTCGTTATTTGGAGTTAATAATGCAAATAATGTAGACCAAAGTTATGCTACCAAATAAAACGACCGTATTCTCCCTTATTGTGACACCCCCTCTAATTATGGCACCCCCTGTTTTTCAGAATGGCTTTTAATGATATGTTTCTCTGCTGTAATGGGAAAAAAACAAGATTATTTTGGATCTACAAGTTTTAGTGATGAGAAGACACTTCACATGTTGACTTTCATTGCATTCAGTTTTATCGGTGGTAAAATGCACAAAAATATAGCTTCTGGTGTGCGTTATATTTTAGAGTGTCGGCAAATCATGAAATTCCTTTCAATTTGGAAACGTACAGAACAATAGAGAAAACAAAAGAATTCCAATCTGTCCTTTTCATGTGCCATATTTCCAAAGGTGATAGGAATTTCATGATTTACGCTGTACAGTCCACCAGATCATGAAATTATTATCAAAAGTTTAAGGCTCCGCAGCAATTGAATTTCATGCTGAGCTAATTATTGCGAGGCCTTAAACTTTTGATAGTAATTTCATGATCTGTGGTGATATTTTAGATATATGTGATGTGCTAGGTCCAGCAGCCTTTTTCCGGCTTAATTTTGGGTGCATGGCGACGCTTTGCTAGCGACGCTCGTGCAGCGCCCGGGAGGGGGAATCTATTTTTGGAAACATTGCCTGGTTACCATGTGTGTGAATGCGCAAGGGATGTGTTCCACGTGACGTCACCTTCGAGTGACGTTACGTTGAATGTGTCACCATGCTGACGTCACCGTAGGGTGACATCATCGTGGAAATCCTTTAAAACAGCGCAGCGTATGCGCTAATTGCCTTTGCCTGGTTAGACTTACTAGGAGGAGGACCTCTAGCACATCCCTAATTCCCTGAGCAGCCGCTCTCATAGCAGTGCTTCAACCATTACCCCTATCTTGACTCTTTAGTTCCTTACCGTGCGACAGCCGTAGCCGTCGCTTTCTTAGTGTTAGTATCTAATTCAGTTGCGAAAGACCAGCTGTGCCGTTGGCGGTGCTACACCCTAGAGTAAGACACTAGAACGGGATCGACCCTTTCGCCCGAGAGGGCTAAGGAGGATAGTCACACCCGGCGCTCACGTTTCTAGAGGTACACGGCGAGCATACGTCACATATATACTACACTACAACAATACTAATTTTAATTATTTTTGTTTGCACTTTCTGTACCACTATTTTAACATATCAAAGACTCTCTGCTTTACAGAAAATGACTTGCTAGCTGCTAGCATGAACTGTAACAGCTCCTGAAATTGCTGTCAATTCGGAAACACTGAAGACAAAGAAATTCCACGCCGTGCTATAAATGCGCATAAAAACAACTATTATTACATGAACATTCTATTGTCTCGAAACTGATGAGAGGTACATTTTGTACCTGCATCTGCAGGCGGTCCCTCCTGCCTGCAAACACCGTCCAGTAGACGTCGCCCTGCACCCTCCCTCCTGCAGCAGCAGAGTCACAGGTGAAGGTCGAGTTCAGCAAAACCAACTTGTCACTGAAACAGAAGGGTACCAGCAGTAGGGTACATGCTGTGCACTCTAAAAAAAATAGGTTTCCAACAGTAAAGTAGATACTGTGCACTCTATAACAATAGACTTCCAACAGTAGAGTACACAACGTGCTGTCTATAACAATTGATTTATTACATGGGGTGACATGCTTTCGATCGCACCACTTGAAAGTGTGCTTCAAAGTTTCGCTGGATAGAATGGCGATTAACCGTAACGAACTGTATTCAGTCACTCGGCGATCTTTTGTGTAAATCATAACGTTCAAATTTTATACCAGGTTGCCATGTAGCCTTTTTTGAAAATGTTATTAATAAAGAAAAATACACCACCTTGGGGTGAATCCAGGACGTCTCTTCGGACTGGACGCCGGGGTGGATCCTCTAGGGGGCGCCGGGGTACCTGCAAGCCGTTGGAGGGGGTGCCATGTAATATTCTCTTCCAAAACCCTATGAAAATAAAATTAAAGGAATTTCCAGGTCCTGGGAACTATGTTAGGGATCTTTGCGTGTTAGTGAATTACCTCTAGTTTGTGGGTGAATTGTTACTCTCTCCACTGACACCAATGGTAAAGTTTTGGGCATATTTTATCACTTTGAAACACTCAAATCTTAACATTTAGAAGGTATTTTGTTATAGATCATGGTTGAAATGGATCATAAATACCCAGATCCAGTTAAACTATATTTTATTTTTCCATTTTGTTTACATTAGCCATTTCCATGCCAGTTTCCTGTCTTATACCAGGAATTTGGAAATAAAAATTAGTTTAACTGGATCTGCAGCTGTTCACAATACAATTGTACATATTTTTGCTACCTGAGCAACAGGTAGTTAAGTGATGAGTTTGTCCTATTTTTACACAATCCGGACACTTGGTAACTTGCCAGGTGCCTGCATATTATGACGTCACTAGCGACGTCATTTGATTTGGGGTCATGGCAACAAGTGTTGCATTGTATATTTAAGTTTGACATTTGCCATTCGTGAAGGTAGCGATTACTCTCAGAGTAACGCTTTTAATTAGGAAATTGAGTAGAGTGCCTCAGTTTTGGACCTCCCCACGCATTTCAAAAGGATTTTACAAAACGAATTTACGACACTAGCTTAGAACCACATTTTCACGCAATTTCGTTACAACAATTAAGCAGATTCAAAGCAGCCGAAAGTTGTGTATTACCTGTCGTCAGGGTGTAGGATGTGAACCTCGTAACGACAATATAACTGAAAGAATTCTGTAATGACTAACCAGAAGTGCCATAGACATCAATGTTAAAATGATGACTCCAAAGTAAACAGTGGAAAAAATCAAAGTTTGGATCAAATGTTTTTAACATCGTTGAATATTCGGGGATAAAAACAGAATGAGAATACCTAGATATATGTATTATAAATGTATTGTCATCTCTTTTTACATTCATTTTGTTAAAATAATAGTAAAAACTGGTCCCAAGTTAGAAGGGGGTTATAGAAACTTGACTACTTATTTATACTTTTGTCCATAAATGGAATACTATGATGGCTTTATTACCTTTGTCTATAATATATCAGATTGTTAGTTTGAAACAAACTTTTAATGAGTTAAAAGTTTTTGAAAATTCATTGCTTATATGAAATATATGAAATTTCTTAAATAGTAGAGTATTTCAATAACATAAACTGACACTAATTACTCTTAGAAACTCATTTAAATAAATAAAAATCATGAAATTACCAAATTAACCTGTATGTTGGTCAGCCATTATTACGCACGTCCTTAAGTAATTCGTTCAGATTATATTGTCATTACGAGATTGGTAATGACAATATAATACTGTTCAATATAAAATAGAACTATATTTACATCCTACACCCTGTGTCGTGCAAAAGTCAGCCTGTCAAAGAACATGTAAAAACCTTCGTCAAATCTCTTAATGTGTGCAATGCACGTATAGACGTTACGTGGCTCTTAGGAGCTTACTGTAAAAAATTAACTGTTTTCTTAAAAGGCCAGTGTACTAGACATCATTACCTAAAAACAATGTCTACAAGCATGGAATTTAATCAATCCGTGAAGCACACAGAGGGGATTATCGTGTATTAAAGTACAATAAATAAAATACTGAAATTCCTAACAATCTGGAAACGCAAAAAACAAAAAATAGAACAAAATAATTCCAAAAGTGATAGGAATTTTCATAAAAAGCCAGCCAGCTAAAAGATGTTCATTTGATGCCTATGAAAAATGCCGGATTTTCCCTGTATGTCTATGCCATCTATTAAGTGTTTCAACATAATAAGGTATCAATTCAATTACACATTGTCACCATCTGCCTTATATACCCTTAGACATTTACATGCTGATTATGGAGACCCTTAAAGAGCACAATGTGCTTTTCGCGCAAACCAGCTGGCTAAATGGTCTTCATTTTGTCTCTATGTAAAGATATAGATGTAAGTCTATGTCATCTATTTATTGTTTCACCCTAATCAATTCAATTAGACATTGTCTCCATCTGCCTTATATACTTTTATACACATACATGCTGTCTATGGAGACCCTTAAAGAGCAATATGTGCTTTTCGCGTGAACAGAAAATGATCATAATTAAGCCAGCTGATAAAATGATAAACTTTTCAGGAGCTGTCAGACTCGGGTTGAGGGAGCTCTCGGCTTCTCTCCTCTAATTCACCTTATTTACTTAATTGACCTAATTAGGGAGCGACTATATCTAATACTATATTCAATATGTCTACCATTCACAGTATGCCAGTGATACCAATTTAGGTAAATATCAGTACATTTAACCAAAATCACTGCACTCATCGAAACAATGGTGACACTATTTTTGGCATGTATATCATTTATAATTCACTACCGTAAATGGTACTTGAACAAAATTTGGAAGAAAAAAAATAGTTTCAATTGTGGAACAATGGGTGAACTTATTCTAATTCTAATTCATCTGTCTCAGGAATAAGGCGAATTGGGTGAATTTGTTAAGATTTATATTGTGTACCCTTGAGCATACAGTATAGGCCAGCTATGTATTGAAGTTCAGTCAGTGTAGTAAGAAACAACAGGGATATCCATCTATTTGTAGTGGGTCATTTTTAAAAGCTGTTTGCGACTGGTAATGGTTTCCCAGGGAATCGTGGAATAAATAGTAACTACCGTAAATTGTGGCAACTCTGCCACATTTCTGCCCCATCTGCATTATAGTCGCTCACCTTGTTGTCTGGGGAATGTTTATGTATGTTTCAATACCTTGCCAGATCAAAAATCGTTTTTAGGCATTTCCATTGGCGGATCTAGGGGGGGGGGGCGCGGGGAGGCGCCACCCCCCCTACGGCCCAAAATTTCTTCATTTTCATGCAGTTTTTCTCGATTTTTGGGCGAAGATAGGTGAAAAATTGGGTTGCCCCCCCCCACGGGAAATCCTGGATCCGCCAATGATTTCTTTCTAAATAGTTAATTGAAATACAAATTGTAGGCCAGGAAACATAGCTAAGAGGTGGCGACATCTATTGCGCATTTGAAAAAAAAAATAAAATGCAGGAAAGTAGACTCGAACACAGCACGTGCAGATGCAGAATCAAACGTGCTATCAATGTGTCATGGAGTCTTTTGCTGTTGACTTGTTGAATTATCCCATCACTTGCTATTTTAAACTGTCTAATTTTATCAACAACGCCAATATGAAAAATAGAACATTTAGGTCGTGGTGAAAGGGATTGCTAGGGACCTTTTTTGTGTATTCCATGTTCTCAAGTTTTAGGCGTATTTTTATTTTAATCGCTCACTCCAAGCTTTTTTGTGCCAGTAGAGGAAAAATGGCGAGTCTTTGCAGATCATGATTTTACGATCGTAATATCACCACAGTAAAAATTCACGCTAAGCCACTGTCTCAAACTGACAAAAGAAAAACTTGTGTAGGTGGTGTCCATGATGCCTCGGAAAATCACCAGTAAGTAACTGTACATTATCCCAGTACTTTTTCAAACCTGAAATGTTTCAATTATTTCAAGTCGATTATTCAAATAATGCAAACCAAAATGTTGAATTTCACATTACCTTACTGTGATCACATTGAAGAAGTTTGAAACAGTGGCACTAAATTTATACAACAAAGAAACATCATGATACTTACACATTGAGTGAATTGATGATTTACATTTTTGTACTGATTTGTTCAACTAATTTCACATGAAGATAATGTACTATGAGTTTTAGCATAATTTTTTGGTTTATAGTATTTGTATTATTCACTTGAATTAACAACAAAACCGAACATTGACAAAATGCATGGATAATGTACATTTTGTATTGCAATTCGGATTATACTTATATTTGGTATAAGAATATTTTTCATGCTTGAATTTAGTATATTTAATGGCACAGCGTGTAGCCTATTGTTTTATCAACTCTTGTTCCAGCTCTATTTATTTTGTGTACCAAGAGTAATTATAAACTTTCCCCATAATAACTGGTCTTCATTTTACTTGTGGAACAATTCTTTTATGCGGAACCATTACAAAGACCTTAAAAAAGGGGCCTTTAGAATTAATTGGCTACCTTTGTAAACAAAACAACATGCATCAACTTACAAATTACGGTTATTTTCTTTGATACGTCAACGCAATTATCTCCAGAAATAACTCTAAATTATGTGTTGGAATCCTAAAAGCAAAGGTGAGTGCTGACATGAGGATATGGAATAGATCTCCATTGCTGCACCATAATAACCCTTTAATATGTTGTGTGTAATCATACGTAAATGACCTGGCATTGTTTGAAAATAAGCTGTTTATTTTCATTGCTCCGAACATATAACAGGGGTGTGACACGCTAAGTAACATTTCTCATTGCCATTTTTTTTAATCTGGCTTAATCGTGGAAATCTGAGCAAAATTAGAAAATCCCTTGTGTGCGTTCGAATCTAAAGGACCTAAAGATTGTTGGTATGCACATAATTCCATTCAATAATTAAATTCTTTACAGAAAAGAAGAAAAGAAAATAACACCAGTTAATACTGATTAGAAGTAGTCTGTGTTAAATTTTGTAATTGTCTTTGCTCCTTTCTGAAGAGTGGTTTCGTCATTGAATGGAAATATGAACATACCAACAATCTTTAACTCCTTTAGATATCAAATGTACAGTAAAAGTCCTCCTTTACGACCACCCATTTTGCCCATTAAATATAGCCGTATATTAGGAGTGGCCATAAAGGAGGACTGCATTTTGATACAGTTTTGAAGAAAATGCTTGTGGCCAACAAGGCCGTAAACCAGGAGTGACCGTAAAGAAGGGTGGCCGTAAATGAGGAGTTTTACTGTACGCAAGGAATTTTCTATTTTCGCTCATATTTCCACGATTAAGCCAGACTAAAATTGGCAATGGGAAGTGTTACTTGGCGTATCAAACTCCTGTATAAATTCATTCATATTCGGGAGACCTGTTTTAGCAATGATGATGAATCTGCAATTAATTGTTGGTTTAGTAATTATTATTGATGATTATTTATTTATTAATTATTTGCTTTCTGGCTGATTGTTTTGTACGGCACAAATATATCAAATTGCCCGTTGGAGATCTGTACTTTAGGAATGTGTGTTTTTCCACGTATGTCTCTCATTTACATTTCACAAACATAATTGTGTGTCACCAGGTTGTAGGATGTAAATCTCGTAATGATAGAAGAGCCTTATGTAAATCCATAATGACAACCGGAAGTCCCATTGACACAATGTTAAAAATGGCAAAAAATGTCATCTTATTTGCATTGCTGCAAATGGGAACTTATGGACCAAATATCCCTTACATCTCTCCTTATTTCTATAAAATGGAGATGAGAATACATAAAATAAATAATATTCTCATTCTTATTTTCAGAAATAAGTATTTTACTTTGATACAAATTGGTCCAAAAGTTTAACATTGTGTCAATGGGACTTCTAGTGGCATTATGAATTTGCTTAAGGCTGTTTGCGTCATTACAAGATTGACATTATACACCCTGGTCACGGAGGAATGGAATTTAACCCTGTATCATTATGTAACAAAACTCGCACTCTGCGGGCAGCAGGTTATATTGCAATTACAAGATTCCTATATCAGTTGGAGAACAATAAATGTATTTGTTACGTTAAAAAGTAATGTGGAGCCAGTGCGCCTAACCGATATAGGAAGCTTGTAATGTTTATATATGCCAATGACACAGGGTTGGGATCTTTTATTTTTAAACAGTAAACCTTTTTTTTCAACAAATATCTTCAATCGATTAATTTGAAAATGAAAACCCTTGCTACATCGTCGACTCTATCGAATGACAACAACACTTCCAACATTTCGACGTAAATTATAATGCAGCAAAGGGACGTGATAGCGGCACTAATTCTTGGCGTATGAAAGCGGAAAATGAGATTCTATGCTGCAGACCAGAGACTCCTGTGGAATTTCATTTAAAAGATAAAAACTTAGTCAAAAAGACAGAGAAGCAAATCATGAAGTGATTCTCATCGGTGGAAGAGAATAAATTTCCGTCAAGGCAACATGTAAACTTTTGTCAGCGTCAGATTTATGCAGAAATAAAACCCGTGGAGAAAATTACTTAGTTTTTTTGTTGCAAAAAGGTAAACTAAAGGCGTCTGATAATCAAAAGAGAAATATGAAATGCAATGCATTTACCACCAACCTAAAGGTTATTAAGAGTCATGTATCTCAAACACTATGCACAAACATCCCTTTTGAAGTCACTTTGGCAGTTAATGTAGTAATTGCTACATCTAAACATGCTTATATTACATAAAATAATGGAACAATAAAGAGTAAAGACAAAGCATGTGTCAGGTCTTGATGTTCTTCTTTAATTGGGCATTTCCTTATGTCTATCTTTGCATGGCTTCTGTATGGCATGCAATAAGCATCTACAATGATTACCTGATTGTTGTAATGGAGCAAAGTGCAGTGACTAATAAAAGCAAACTCGCAGACCCCACTACAAATCTGACAGGTAGTACATTTGAGATGTAACATGTCTTCAAAACACACCATTAATGATGCAGAATGGCACCTTTAAAAATGTCGTGTTTTTGTTTTATCTCAACCTTTTAATTTAATGTTACTCTTACTATTTTGCAACTAGATTCGACGTTTACGTCAGAATAAAATTCAAAATGTTTTACAACAAAGGTGAGAACCAGAATGTGCTTTTGTTCGAATCAAAGGTAGCACAAAAGGATTCACATTGTTCTAAAAATTTTAAAATGACAACAATTTGTCCAAACTGAGCACAGCGAGAAACGTTTACGTTTCAATGTGGATTATTTTTCAATTCATTCTTTCAAATCTGACAGATTTGCAAGGTCTGGTTTTTTTGCTACAACAGTACACAGAAATCGTATCATTTAGGAAATTAAGAGAACAAAGGAGAGAACGAAAGAATTTCACACTTGTTGCATGTAATATAAGACTTTTTAATTCACTATTTGTTTTCCCTTCTGAATTTACATAACAAACAAACTATGTTTTGCACATATGAGATCAATGTAAAAAATTACATGGAACAAGAATGCCTTCCAATCAAAGGCCAAACCGCCCGCTTTGCAAATTGTCATTAAAATGCAAATAGTAACTAAAATGCAAATGTTTATTAAACCATGAAAAAATTACAAAAATCTAGAAATTTGACCTTCAAATGACCTCAACCTTCAAATAACCTTGACCTTTGTTTTGACCTTGATCCCATTTACTTGTCTCAAACATCATAACATGTGATATTAGTAGACAACACTAAAGATTTTGACACTTTTTATTGCTGTGACCTTGAACTTGACCCAATGACCTTAAAACTCAAACTTGACCTAGATATTATGACGATGCACCACCATACCAAAAATGAAGTTTCTAGGTCAAGTGGTTCAAAAGTTATAGCCCAGACAGACAGACACACAGACCCACAGACACACACACACACACAGACACACACACACAGACACACACACACATAGACACACACACACACACACACACACACACCCACACACACACACACACACACACGAACAC
>JBCAUI010000007.1:0-30275 GCA_038406195.1 Haplosyllis anthogorgicola
ACATCTTCATCCATATCCTCCTTAATAGTGCACTGCACTTCTAAAACAAAAATGAAAATTGTTTACTTGTCTTGAACGGCCAGATATAACACATGTATTTCAGTGTATACTTTATGCCTATACTAGTCATTACAGATTTTACATCCTACACCCTGATATTGCACTGGTGAGGGATACAGACCAAGTGAAGATGTCACTGTGTCATTTGCTATGAACATACGAGCTAGTCATCAAAATACATGTGTACATGTATACATGTACAATTTTTTTTTTTTCAAAAATGGACACAAACTTAACAGCGACTTTGTTGGGATCAAGTAAAATAATCAAAATAAATTTTATAACATTTTGTCATACATAATGACTAAATTAAGCTTTAAACCTGAGAGAAAATTTTTTACATTAAGTAGGTCAAACACGAGGTGCCCTTTATCTGGAAATATTACCATTTTCAACATTCAATTCTTGGTATAAGACATCTCTACATATTATAGATTATTTAGATAACATTTAAAAACACTAACTAATCTGCAAAACTGATTAAAATCATGTAAAAAATAAAAAAAATTACCAAATGAACCTGAATCTTGGTCCACCATTTTGTAGACGTGGGTTTATTATGCATATCGTTAAGGAATTGATTTCGGTTAACTAGTCGTTACGGATTTTAGCTCCTACACCCTGTTATAGGTACGAACGAAATGAAGATTTATTGGAGTGAAAGACGAAGTGAAATTGACACTATCTTTAAACAACCGCCCCACTATGTTAGTTTTATTTTTACCAAGGGTCTAGCTTTAACCTACGGTATTAAATTTCGATTCTTAGCTATTGAATACACAGCGTCGTTTGAGAGAAACTAATGCTTTCAATTTTGTCTGCGGGGGTATGTGTCTGTGGTTTCAATACTTTTCAGCACTTTCGTCAAATTAATGTTCCAACACGTAAACGCCAGAACTGTTTTACCTGCACTCAACAAGAAACACAAAAAAGAAAGATTCCATAACATCTCAGGAAGGTCCTATTTCAACGCTGTGCTGTGGATGCAAGTAATGACATAGTGCGAAATTCTATTGTTACCCACTGGGTAAAGGATAAATCATAATTACAACGTACGCGAAACCAGATCATGTTAATTTTGGAACAAAGGAATTTCATCAATTTCGTTACGTGGGTCAATGCCACAGCGTTGAATTCTTCTAATCTCTACCAGTCCAAAATATAGTTCTTTGTTTTCGTTTTGTGTGTCATTACGGCTTTCATTTACACTGTTTATTTTAACTTCACTATTTTCAAAATATATAGTAAGAACTTTAGCTTTAAACAGAAATCACTGCAGCTAAGACATGCATGCATGGATTAAAAGAAAGCAAAAGGTGTGGAAAACAACTCTGGTGTTCAAATGATTCATCACCATCAAATTCATCCCCTACTTAAGTGATGAATGATTGTTTAACCTTAATTTCATTACATGTACAATCATTCAAGGTCTTTAATAAAACAGAGTCTATTTCCTGATGCCAGCCTTCTTTTTATTACGGAGACTTTATATTGGTATCATGACCAACGTAAAGCAAACAAATCAAGTAAATTGACGATTAAAGTAATTTGGTATTAAAGGCTTCGATTGGTTCAATGACAGTGATTGCACTCTTTCGGTAATCAAATTAATAAGTAAGGGTGCGTTTTGAATTAAATTTATTCTTGTGGCGTATCTTATTTACTTAACCAAAGAGTTGGGCCTCACGCTATCAAACGCACACTATGCATTTTATTACCATTGCCTTTATTTGTGTTTGAGGGGCTAAATACCTGTTAAGTGTATAAACATCAGCATACTTAAAGGAGGGTACTTGTCACTTTCCCATTTCCATAATGTAATTGCACATAACATTTTATCTTGTTACATATTGTCTTTTATGGTGCTTGTCCCACAAAGAACCTTTGTCTCGCAAGTAAAGTGCGGCTTTATTCCTTTGTTATTAGGCTGTTGTTACGCAGTTTTAGGCACGCTTATGTGGTACTTACTTCTGTTAGAAGTCAAAGACACCCCACTGCGAAGGATAATGATGAAAAATGTTCGGACTCGTAGCATTGCCTCGGGAAACTAAAGGGTGGCTTTCTTCTTCAAAATAGTTTTTATTCCTTGTAATGTCTCATTGTCGTTTTTCATAAATGCGTTCTAATAGCTTAGTCACGCCCAAACCAGATATGGTCTTGTTGTTTTGTTTGTATGTAAAAAAATTTGAGATATTTTCTTATAAGGGAAGATAGGGCAACTCATTTGCAAATATATTTTATCGTCTACACATATTTCTAGATAAAGTGTCGTTAATTTTTTACCACAAAAGCAAATATATATATAACAATTTAAATTTTAAGTCTTTCATTTGGAGAAAAATGTATATACATTTATATACATTTATTACACATGTACACAAAAAGTTATTGATCTGCATGCTATAATTATGAAGTGCAACCGAATATGAAAGCATAATAAGGTCTTCAGATGTATTCACAGGACATTCTATTTAAGTGTTCTGATGCATCATGGATACGATAGAAGCATAATTTGAAAAAGACTCATACAAAAGTCAAAGTCCTGATGAAAATCCCTTGAATAGCACTGTCAAATTATTGGAAGTTATTTGATACATCGTCTTATTGAAGATCGACCCCCATTGGGAAGATTCTTAACAATTTTTGCGGTTACTTTCGGTGCGGAGATAGTGGAGCAAACGGACCATTAAATTGAAAAACGGATAACAACGGATACGGATCCACCTTATTGTTTGCTTTTCGTAATCCTTTCAATGTAAGTTGATACGCTTTGTAATCCTGCCTTTTAAACTTGTCCCCTCCGAGGCTGTCAGAGATATGATCCAACAGACATCAGGGGTGTGCGCCAGTTTGACCCTATCTGTGCAGTGTTTTACCCAACAAAGGCTGACAAAGTGTTACTTTATTTTGCAAATTGCTAGAAATAAGAAGGATTCACATACCACGGTACCCCATTAGAATTCCCCCGTCAAGTGGAAGTGACACAAGGTATGTCAGGCAGACAATGCGAGGGGTCTATGAGGGTAAAACGTTCGTTACTCGCCGGCGCCCACACAAGTGTGTCCAATTATTCCTCAGATATTTGTGCCTGATAACGGAATAACGAAGAGCATGACCGATGAGAGCTCTTCTTTAGGCCAGAGATACACGATGCGATCTAATTGCATTGCATTCGCATGCGATTGTGTTTTACTTGAACAATATCAGCTTGTGATACACAGACACGGGGTTAATTCGGTAGAGATAAGCCATGAACCAATTCATGAAATTCCTATCAGTTTTTGGAACAGTATCACATCAAAAGCACAGTGGAATTCTTTTGTTTCCTCTTTTGTACTGTACGTTTACAAAGTGATAGGAATTTCATGATTTGTAATACTTTTCATTTCTCTGCCCTAAATAGATCATGCTATAGGCACAAATTATTGATTGCAATCAGGAGATCATTGATTCTCACAAAAAAAAAATTGCAAGTCAATCGGGTAAATATTTTAGACAGGTTACTGAAATCTGGCAAACTGTACTTTTTAAACGTATTTCACCTACCATCTCAACGTAATGTGAACAAAGCAATAGGGTGACTAAAAATCTCAACGCTAAAAGTAAAGATGTTTGTAAATCAAAGCCCTGGCAGAGAGTACTCCCAACCATGACGTGACGGTCCAAATTATGACCATATGTTAGGTAGCAAAGTTTTTCTTGATAAAGTAGTGACTCACAACCTGGTGGATTCTACCAAAATAGCTGCTGGAAGGTGTTGCAAACCATTATCTAAGCGTAACGTCTCTCAACTTATATCGTCTTATGAACACAGTTGGTCCACGTCTTAGGTGTTCTCCTTCTTCTGTATATTTGGCCGATGCCAATTTACTGCCCTTGGCAGTTTAGGCAGATTAGGCAGGAGAATTTATACTATCTTTAGTACTTGACTAATAATTGTGTTCTGAAAAGGACCGAATTTAGTAATGCATCTAAAATTGGAATAAAATAAAAATTAACAACCAGAAGAAGGGACTAGGTACCAGTCTTATCTTATGATCCGCTGAATCGAAATGAAAAAAGGTACTAAAATACCAAACATTATCTAGTTGTGATGCACAGGTCTTTTTTTCACACCGGTCTCTTTTTTCTCTTGTTTTTTGTTTCTAAAAATATACAGAATAGTTCTCTACCCATAGGCTATGATTGGATTTACCTAAAACTGTCAAATAAAACGCACACTTATTATTGTCATAAGAGACAGGTCTTCGATGCTATCTTGTAATACGTGTGTCAGAAAAATAAATATATTTCTAGGTACCCAAGTCTAAATTGAGACAAAGATCAGAAAATCAAACTCCAGTTTTACACTTTAATTTCAATACAATTTGAAACTGATTGATGTCGTGCGTCTTCATTTAAAGATAAGACTGTGATGGTTTGCGTCATGAATTTCTTTCAAAAAAGTTTTCATCTTTCACACTTCTTATTCAAACATTTTTACGAAACTTTCTACTTTTTGCCCTCAAATGTTCTACATGTACATGTACAAAAATCCTTCACTTGTAAAGTTGTGTCTTTTTTTCTTGATGGCTTTCAAATATTCTAAATCTTTATAACTCGGAACAGAGAGCGGGGATTTTTTCTAAGGCCGCGTTGACCTTGGTTCTAGCTGGGTGAATGCCGAGCGTGCCGGGGTCACACCCCACACCTCTAACCGGGGGATCCCAGCGCATCTCCCCTTTATAAATCGTCTTCAAAACCATATTGTGTTTCACCTTCAAAGCTTGTACTGTGTAAATACTGAAGATGTTCTTTAGAATTTAATTGTGAAGGAAAGATAGCTACACTATGGACAATAAATTGCTGGCATGATAAAACCGTTAAAGGAAGATGAGCTTTATATGGTGTTGTGAAGTTAGCAATTGTAGATTTCAGTTGGAATGAATTAATTTTCTTTTTGCAATTTTCAAATGTTAATAATTCTAATTCGTCAGATGTTGCGAAGTAGAAAAAAATGTATGTGGTTTAAAATATCTGAACTGAATACAGGGCAGGAAGAGACATGTAAAAAGGTTACTTATTGTTGAACAAGCTACAATTTCAAATTAATGATGTAATTTGTTTTTCCTCAGGAAAATATTTGAAATCAGCGACACCCATTGGCAGATGTTTCTTGGCCGAATGAATAGTACGGTTGCTGTCAAAGGTCAAAGCAATGACCACATTATAAGAAATCGGTGCATCATGATATATGTGAGGGGCTGACTTGCTATCCTACCTGCAATTAAGTGGTCAAATTAGTATTTCATGATTAAAGTATCACTTCTAAATGAGGTAGGAAAACAATGACCAAGTCCAAGTGAAAAATTAAAATTATCTTTGAATATCAAAGCTTAAAAGTTTGACAGTTGGAAGGTGATGACCAAAACGTCTAATTTTCTACCTAATGATTTTTCATGGCTTTACCGAATATACGAAGCATATGACTCCAAGAACTCCATTAAGGCCGTAGCCTTTTCAATGCTTTACTGCTTATAGTTCTCAGTCACGCAAATACTGTGTCTTCCTGGCACGAAACTATTGCAGTGGAACAACAGGCTTCACTGCGAAATGCACACAAAGGAGACCATTTGCAGGCAAGAGTAATCATGTTTGATTGTTTATCTAACTTTCCACGCATAAATATTCTTTGGGGACTGGTAACGCACCCAAAATGGGAGCCGTACTATTGTATCTAGTCATCCACTTTCACATCTGCCTAGAACTGCCAACTTTTCCATCAGCTTAGGGTTTTTTTTCGTATTGCGAACTCTATCCTGTAAATAAATATCTGAGGAGGTACAAAAGGTCCATGATTTGTTACAAAGTTAAGACTTAATCACACAAATTATGGTGGTGTAAGAAAACTAAATATGCTGGCAATTAAAATTAGAATACTTTGTTGCAAACAGTTTGCCATACAAAATCTTCCTTTCACGAAACATATGTATCCTTTTGTGACATATAACACCCTTATGTTTCGCTACATTTCAACTCAAATGTACAAATAAATTAAATACTACCAATTTTAGTAGACTGTGTACAAGTGCAAGTGTAAAAGATCGCACGTCTACGGTAATAATACTTTTCTTTTTCTTCAGATTATCTAACAACAACATATCTTATAGTTAAGTAATTCGGCACAAGGGGAAAACAATGCCGACTATTTGAGAAGGGAAAATCATGAACCACATCTGCGGCATGGAGTCATGATTGTACACATTCAATTTACCTAGTTTTTTTTTTAAGACGGGCGCTGTGACTTATGCAAGGCAAAAATTCCTTCAAGTCCTGTTACTTTTTATAGAAGTAATTAAGTGAAAGGTTTTCAAACCAGGATAAAGACCATTTGGTGCCTGTGATCTCTCTCATTAACGGTTATTTCTGACGCAGCTACACTTATTATCTTAGTGGGTCTTCTCACTACCCATATTGTCACCAATTACAGAGTCATTTTCAGTCTTTGAAAATATTCGTTTTGCGGATATTCTTTGTGACAAAAATGATGTAATTTCTAATTGTTGCGGAGTTTAAAGTGTTTTGCGGAAGATCAAAAGTGTTGAACTGTAACGACATGTAACGAGGTGTCCCATAGGGAAAATAACTCTTGTGGAGGATTCATGTGGGGTGTGTGTACGCAATGGAGTTCTTTATACTCTCTAGTCTATAAAGTCCATTATATCTATTGTTTTAAATGTAATTACACGACGATTAACTCATTAACTGTATAATTAATAAAAGTGTCAGAATTGATTTACGCACAATTACGTTAACTTTATTTTTCTTTATTAAGAAGAAAGATTGAGCATCTAATTTAAATTTCTGGATGGAACTCTTTTAAATGAAGAAGATAACTTAGATTTTGGGTAATAACATTTTTCAATATTTGCCCAATCTTTAACTATTAATAGCTCAAAAACTAAGTTATTTTCTTTGTTTAAAAGTGTTTCATCCAGAAATTTGATTTACATCCTGAATCTTTCTTCTTAATCAACAAACATAAAGTTAATGTAATTGTGCGTAAATCAATTCTGACACTTTAACACCCAATTCCACTCAACATGGGTGAGTTTTATGAAATGATCGAACTAACTCTGACATTGAATTGCCGTACGATTGGCTCACATTTTTCTACAATTGCATACAAGTGAAGTTATTGAGGAAAATGGATATTCCGCCACACAGTTAATGGTCTCTATATGGTCGAATTGTGGCTGTGTGGTGGAACGATTAGGGAGTCTGATCTAGAACTTTGTCAGTGATTAAATACAAACTACAACAGTGTTAAGACCATTCAAAGTCATTGAGATACGTCGAGATTTACTCGCAGGCACTCCAATACTCCCTTCATAGTAGTTTCTGATTGATTGGGCAGTAACATGAAGTTTAAATATTCACACAACAATACTTATTTACCACGAAATTTTCGTTCATGCTTCATCTTGGAAACATTTGGTGTTTTTGGTTCCAGTGAAAGGCACAGCGTGGAATTCTATTGTCGCAAATGAAATGAGTTTCAAAAGTTGAAGTTCATATTATTAAAGTTGTTTTTTTAATTTTGGTTTTCAGGGAACAAACTGTAGTGATACTGCTGGAATAAACTAAACGATAAATCCGCCTCTTGATACGTACATGACAATGAATGGTCACCCTGGAAATATTCTAGCCGGTGGCGATTTTTGCATGGGGCCATAAAATGCACGGCCACCCAGGCCCGCAGACGCACCCCTCCGATTCCCATCGTCGTGAATTACTTTGTTTGCTTTGATCTACTTTATATCTATGTTATTAGTACAATACTGAACTCAACATAGTGCTCTTATATTAAATGTTTAATTGCTCTTGGATAAATTTATACCTTGTCAGAAAGTACTTTAGTTTTAATTGACCCGAATCGGGATGCTATTGTGAATTTGCATTATTATTGTCTATTTCCTGAATTATTGGATGTTCAACATTTGTAGGAATAAAACGATGGCGTTTTTATGTTCATCTTCGATTTTTTATTTAAATGTATTCATTTTTGTAGTGATGGACTTTATTTGTCTCCATTATGTGCAATTTCAACCTTAACATTTTGAAAACTTCAAGTTGTAATTAAGAATTACTAATGATATTTCTACTGAATAAACTTGAGCAAGAACAACTGTTTATGTAAAAATAATTTATTTTCATACATAATAATAATAATAATAATAAACATGGTATTTACAAATCATTGTGGGAATGAAGTTTAGAGGAGTAGAATATTCTTTACACTTGCTACACAACGTTTATGGGATGTAACTGTACAATGTCATATATCTATTGTAACAACAACACTGAAGTCACCACTCGTCATAATAGTATCATAGAAATATAAAGACATTAGTCACTGCGGAACATGAAGCATAAACGTAAATGTAAAAATGATACTTCAGATAATATAAAGTGCAGGTTTCAACCCTGCTGGGAACAGTAATGACCAAGTGTCTTGTATAACACCAGTACAACTGGACCTGTCAATGTGTTAGGTATAGCTAACAATATTTACAAAAGAAAACATATAATACAATGTCAGAGGTGTCAGAAGTGGTCTTGTGGAGTACCGCCGAGGTCTTTATGTTGTTTGCACTTCAATAATGAAGCTAAGTGTCCCTATGTATTGTTCATCATTGTACAATATGTGGTGCAGTCTATAACAGAAGTGACTTTTATCGCAGTAGGTGATGCTTCCAATAAGGTAGCTGCCCAAGGCATTTCTTGGCTGGGGTCACTGGTGGTCCAAAGAAGGGTGGCTTGTCCCTCCGTTCCCCACGCTTTACCAGATCTTTGTCCATTTGCTCATCAACTGGCATGCCCAAAGCACTGCTAGCACATCAGTTTTTGTCGCACCTATGGCCTCCATTTGTAGTATTCACTTATAAAACTGAAAATACATAAAGAAAAGTACATAATTATTATTGGTGAAAGTAATTGGACAAGATAGATAATGAAGCATACAGTTTTAACAGGTCTTCCTTTTAAATTGTCACATTGTCCTTTTGTACTGATCTTTTGTAAACGGGAAAATATGTTTAGTGGAACAAATTTGTAGTTTAATTTTAACTAGGAGTCCTATTCATTCCAAACATCATGGCCAAGTGACCATGTCTGACCATTTAAAAAAATTTATGAACACTTTGTCTTCATAAAATTGTATGCAAGACCATAACGTGCTATTAATGGACCTTCTAATAGACTAATAATTCAAAGGTTTGAAATAGAAAACTAGAGCTTTAAGCCATGGTGCGTCATGGGGTAGAGACCCATGTCATCATTCTAACAGTTCGTTCTTGTCGAAGAATTGTAAATTACAAAAAGTGTGCGGGTTAGTCAAGGTATTGCCATTCTAGATTCATATGTATAGAATGAAAGCTACCATATGGGCATATTATCTGTATCTTAACTTCGTATAAAAAGTTTGACACATTTTGAAAAGAAACACTCAAGAGGAATTTCTTTAATTTAAAATATAGTCAAACTCTTTTTCTCTCGATAATATCACACCACTGAAAACTCTTTAAGTTATTGCTTTTTTCTCGGTAAAGTGAATAGTCTGGCTGCATTACAATTTAGAGTACTATAGTGTTGTATTTCTTTTGACAGGTAATGAAATGTAGTAAATGAAACCATTAATGTCAACTTTTTTTTTCTTATAGGGGACGTAATAAATTGATATAAAATGATTTGTGCAAAAAAATCCATAAATTGTCAGTAATAATATTGTACCTACCTGTCTAACTTTAAGGACTTTTTTATTCAAGCCAGTCAACAAGGTCAGCTAGTTCATCTTCAGTGGCAGCAAAAGTGTCATACCCAGGATCATCTGAAGACGAGTACCCACTGTGGACGGGTGAGTCTATTGACTTTGTGCTACAACAAGAGGGTGAGACAGGTACGGCACATTGTTGGGTACCACAACTACTGCAATTTGTAACTCTGTCACTGTTGTTGCAATTTTGGGAGATACAAACAGGATGGAGTCTTAAACTGGAATCGGGATTGCAAGAACTGTCCGCATTTGAGTTGTTCTCTGTGGACGACGATGTGCATGTACTGGAGTCACTGTTATTTAATTCTGCCCCACTATCACTTTCAACCTTTATGTAGCTGGTACTCTTAGCGTTATTCGAGTCACTATCGGAACAGTCAGTAGTGGATGTGGAATGGGGACTCTGGATGATTTCACTTTCACTTTTAGCATCTTCTTCGTCCTGTGCATCCAGAATCTGCTGCAGATGGTTGATGTACCTTATGGCGGATCTCAAAGTTTCCACTTTGCTCATCTTCTTGTTCTTTGCCCCAGAAGGAAGGTGCTGACGCAATGTGGAAAACGTACCATTGATGTGTTTTACCCTGTTTCGTTCCCTCTCGTTTCTCCTGGCCACTGCTGTTGGATGGGACTTGTACCCCATTCTGGTCAAATCTACTTTTCGTCTACATCTCAGAAAATCCCTTTGTCTCAGGGGATGTCCTCCAACTGGACCCAAGTGGTGTGGAGTGAACATGGGAGGCATACCGATAGGCTGCATGGGAGGGTATCCACCTGGTTGCTGGAGCTGCATTGGTATACCCATTGGGTACATACTGCAAGAGTCAGTTGGGGAAGGAATGCCTGCGCTTCCTGGGGAAATGTCCTGCTGCTGATAATAGTGATCCATCACTGCGGACGTTTGTTGAGTAAGGAAATCTCCTCCGTATCCCTGGAGAGCAAGTTGAGGTTGCATCTTGGATGATACTAATAAATTGAATTAAAGCTATCCACGGGGTTCTTTTAACCAACAGTTAATGGTATTGTAAGGATAGCAGTCAAACAACGTTTAACATCATCTCGTTAAGTTCTCTCCTTATATAGGGTTCCATGCTAAGGTGGAAACAAGTGGTTATTCACAGACAGGCCTTTCATCACTGTCAGGCAGTGAAAGGCAGGCCCCACCCCCTCGTATTGTTGGAATGCGGCTGGTCTCGAGTCGGCCACGCGTGCCTGCTGCCATCCGGCCAGCGATCCGTGTCCCCTTGAGGCGGCAGGCTCTCCACGCGCCTTTGCGTGCCAGCTACACTTTACCAAATGGGCATGGTCATAAAACCTATCGAGCTAATATACGTATTAGATTAATCGAACATCATCAATTCATTATTTCCTTACACTCTTTATCCCGGGAAGACAGTGAGCCTTCCTTTGGATGAACAACCAAATTTGGGGTGGTGGTCTTGTAATGGGAAGATCTTTTCTGTTTAATTTAAAGTATTTTATCTCAAGTCTGATTGTCGTGGAAGAGATGGTAGTGGTGGAAAAGAAAGTCCACCTAAAGAAGGTTTCACTTCTTTTGAGTCGAAATTGCTCTGAATAGAATGGTGATCGATTCATGTAGTTTTTGCCCGAATGGCAATCTACTGAAAGACACTGCAAGCTACTGTCTAATCATAACGTCCCCTAATAAAAATATGAATCATCCTGACTTGATGCATAAATTCCAGTAAGTTCTAACCTCACCTGAGCATTAGAAAATGATGGAAGTTTAGTCAGAAAGTTTAGTCAGAGAATCTCCCGCCGTATATTTCTCAAACAACTATAATTAAAGGAAAATTATGATCTGCAATTTTAGTTTTTATCATTGTCAAACATATTGGGAATTGAAGGTGGGAAAAAGAGCTTGAATTTAAACTGCTCTACTGATTTGCTGATTTTGCTCAGGGAGGCCCGCTGATTTTGTGAACTCGTACACAAAGATGATTTTATTCATGCTACCTTCCTATGGCAATTAAGATATTTCTCTTGGGTGGCGAATGTTTTGATACTGATCCAAAAAAGTTTGTTACTATCTCAATTACCTAATTATTTAAACAAACTTAAACAAACAGTAGCATTAAGCATTAATTAGTTGGATGCCTTCTGTTAATGTACCAGCATCTTGTTGCCACAATCAAATATAATACACATGTTCTAATTCACACTAGTTGGAAATGTTAGTATTTAGACTATGCGTGAGATCTGTCTAGGTACAATCATCAATTTATAAATACTGATTCATAATCTTTGGCCCCCCTCATTAGGCACTTATGATTTATCAGCTTTTACACTATACACAACCATTATACAAAAATCGTATCTATCGTGTACATTAGGGTATATAAGGGGCTCCTGTGTTATAGCTTTAATACTATTCAATTTTTGTGCATTGCATGATGAACTTTGATGACTTTTTAGGCAAATTTGCCTAATTTGGTTGGCAAAACAGTAGGGAACAAAGTGTAGCTTGTATTTATTGCCCGTCAGGTGCTGCCACAATTGTGGGCGGCTAAAAAAACTCCTATGCTTTACCATTGCAGTTCAGCACACCATCACATAATTTTAGACATAAAATCGCGCTTTGTATGCCATACTTTGTACTCTACTGAACAATTTGGAAAAACCTCCATTGTGATTCTTAGCAAGGGACGATAGTTAAAACGTCTACTTAAAGTTGTTGACGTTTGGTCCTTGATGTGTGAAATGTTGTTACATTAAAACGACGAGAGAGAGACAGACAGACAGAGACAGAGAGACAGAGACAGAGAGAGAGAGAGAGAGAGACAGAGACAGAGACAGACAGACACACAGACTGACGGAATGACGGACTAGCAGACTAACTGAATTCGAGACAGAATACAACGGACAGTGAGGAGAGATAGAGACTTTGGATGGAGCCTAGTTTTTGGCTCTGAATAGATTTACAGTTCTTTCACACTATCGGTACATCGCGTGTTAAGGGATCAGCATTTTTTGTTTCCTTTGGGTTAAATAGGCATAAAATAATATATATCTTGCAAACGTAACATTCTGGTGTCGTTATTTGTTTTATTGACAAGTTCTTGAGAATACAAGTAGAACATTCAAAATGTAACATCAGCAAAAATTATGTGAACAGTTATAAACTATGCTGTCAGGTGTAGGGCGGGATTTTATGTGAATCAAAGAGTAAAATCTGTGTGAAGAGAAAGGTAAAAACCTAAAGAGAAATATTTTCTCCACACGAAATTTTTTCATTTTTTTTCAATTTTTCTCTTGAGGCAGACCGTTACAAAACACCCAATATATTTGTCACTCTATGGAGATATCGCACTAGAAGATGCCGCCCTCTATGTATATGCTCCATAGGCCATCAATGAGGATTCTCGATTTGCGACAGATATTAGGACCACGCTCTTCAAAAACAAATACATTGGGTGTTCTCTATTGCTTTAATGTAATTCAACATAAAATGGCACAGGAACCTTTCTTCGTAACAGATAGAATTTCGCTTTACAAGCTTTTTCTTCAAGCAGACTTTACTGTAATCTGTATTTCTTCTTTTTTTCCAATAAGACACAAACCTGCTTGTTAGTGTCTCATCAGTTCGTGCTCCCATTAGCTAATCTGACCACAGATCAGGACTTCCTCACGAGAAGACCTTCCTCTTATCAGCCGTAACAACCAGGAAAGGCGGATGTGTCACTTTTTGCCGAGAAATCTTTATCAGATATGGAACTTGGTACATTTTGGTAAAAGGCCAAACCGATTTACTTCCGATGAAACAAAGGGTTACGAGACAATTTGGAAAGAACGAATAGTGGGGTAAACTCTATGAGCCATGAGACATGGTTTAAAACGCACAAAAATCAAGCTGACACTACATTTTAAAATTAAACAAAAATTAAGAATAGATGAATTCTTTTCATTCTTTTAATCGACAGATGACCAGATATCCACAGTTACAAAATAACTGTGGTCTATCTTAAAGCTAAGTCTTTAATCTTATAACTTGAAAACTCCCTTTTACACTATTTTCAGATATGATGTATGTGACCGGGAATAATTCCACAATCCATAAAAAATATCCGTTAGTTGTTGCATGACACCATTAACACTGGATGCCAAAATTCCATACCAGGTGTATAGCTATTTAAAAATCCAGAGATAGCGGAAAAATAGCTGCCATAGCCAAAATTATAATTATTTTCATAATTTGCTTTGTTATAAAGTTTTGGGCTTGAATGCACCGCTTGGCGCACAGTGATATGACCTGGTGCACGCGGCATTGTGACCGTTACACATATCAGTACGGCACGGGTTGCGCACATTGCACGCGCTACGCTAGGACAATTACCCCATTCAAATAATGTCATTAAAACTCGAACAGGTGATGAGAACGTGTGTCAAAAAATCCGGAATGAAACTCAAATACCACTATCATTGTTATCATTTCAGTGGTGGCATTGCATTTCCATTTTACAATCTGTAATGATGTGCATGCAAAAAAAAGTCGTGTGTCATGATGTGTGTGATGGCATGTTATGGATTATCTGAAATCTTATGGTACTCAGTCATCCAGAACCAAAGTGACACTGGAATGACATGCCAGTACATCCAGATTTACTGAAATGAGACGTATCTCATTAAGCTGTATTGTTCTCTTTTACCAAAATTAATCTACCTCATTAAGATGTCAGATTTCCTTTTTGCGTGTAAATATCTTTTTACTCGTGTCTTAAAGAGAGAATTATTTAGACGTTTTTGTTGGAGGCAAAGGCTACATATTATAAAAGTAAACGTATTTGGTTTTGATACGAAACAAACAAACAACCCGAAATTTATGTGGTACATTTATGGGGCACATTTCACAGCGTGTTTTCATATCCTTAAACAACACAATACTCAAAGTTTAACGCATCCAATTCCACGAAATGCATTAAGCATCATGTTGTGTTGACTATTACTTAATGCCTCTCTTTTGGTGACCTTAACGCGACAACATAAATCACTGTACTGGCCTTAAAGTGTATAAAAATGCGCTGTCATTAGTGGATCCAAAATGTCGGGTTGAGGGGACGGTGACTCGTAATATTTGCTCTGCACAGCGGATTTTTTTGTTAATTTTTTGAGAGTAAGGGGGTGGGTTTATTTCTCCCCCTCATCCGGATCCGCTACTGCATCTGGAAAACACAACTAAACACAAACTAATTAATATCACTGTTTCCTTATTTATTCAGACACTTTTTGTAGTTCGGTCCTGATATAGTTTCTCAAGAAAACGGAGGATGAAATGTCTATTCATGGCTCTTCATATTGGGAATAATACGTGTTTTCGATCGAGTGAAAGGCGCTGCATGGAATTCTATTGTTACAAAATGACATAAATTTCAGATGCTCTTGTCGTAATTTTGAATCTATAGAATTTTATCCTCCAATAGCATCGCATAAAATTATTTGTTTCCAGTTGCTCTGAAGTTATTTCACTTTTCCTGAACTGAGCAAGTCTAACGAGTACCTTCACGGAGACACTTGACGATCGTCAGTGCGTTCTGGATCCACTTGGTTCCAGATAAGTAAAATTCTGCAAACTGAAACATTCACATTTTGCTATTGATGCGAAAATAAAATCATATTGCACTTAGTTCAGAGATAATCAGCACACAAAATCGTATTAGAACTATAACACAGTACCTTATGGGAGTTTCCTTGTATACCTTGATGCACACAATTGATACGATTTCTGTGTAACGATATCAATTTGAGACCTCTCAGAACAATTGCGTGCCAGTGACGGAAACAAAAGCAAGAAGCAAGAAACCACCATAATTTTCTTTTTTAGGTCTGTGTCGCTTTGACATTTCAAAAAAGGAATGTGTAGCTGACTTTATCTAAGATGCACCGACTGCACTTTAGTGACGTGTATCTCATTATGCAGGAAATTTGAATGCAACCCAGTGGATCTTTCCTGTGAAAAGATAAAAATAAAAAATTAAAATAGCCCCCTTTCACTTGGCTATGCCTTCAGCATTTTTCTAAAATCAGGTATTTAAATTTTGACCCGGGGTATTCCTGGTTACCTGTGGATCGCTGGCGGGGGTGGATGGGGTGCTCTGGGGTCAGGCGATGCACTTGCCGTTCCGGCAGCAGTCTCAACCGACTCGTTGTTTTAACCGAGACAGTAATGGAACATGCCCGTCAGCAGTACATGAAGGCAGTACACGGAATTTGTATCAGTTTGGGAACAATGGCGCATCAAAAGCACAGCGTGAAATTCTTATGTCCTCTCTTTTGTTCTAGACGTTTCGAAACTGATACAAATTCCGTGTATTGCTGCAGGCGTTATGCATACTTTGAGCCCTTTTTTAACTTGAAATTAAAAAATTAAACTGTGTACTACATATTATAGACATATTTCCAATTTAAATGTAATATTGGAAGAATTTACTTTCTCATTGATTTGTTTCTTCTATTGTTCCTATTTCTATGTCACATAAATTCACAGATTGCATTTTGACTTCAACTAAATTGACATCTGTCAATGGCATGCATTGGCGGATCCAGGATTTCCCGTACGGGGGGGTCGCCAACCCAATTTTCACCTATTTTCGCCCAAAAATCGAGAAAAACTGCATGGAAATGAAGAAAAATTTGGCCGTGGGGGGGGGTCGCCTCTTGCGCCCCCTAGATCCACTAGTTTTCCTTCGCTTTTCTTAGATATGGAGATTCAGCAAAGTCAATTGCAGCTTCAGTGTTAAACAAAGTATGAGTAGTTTTAATTTTGAAACAATTGGGAAATGGAATTCCTCGCTATGATCTATGGATTGGGAACTTTTCCATGCTGTTCTATTGATGTACCAAATCGTGGAATAAATTCATGATTTGATGCCGCGTGATATTCTGTAGGAATCAAAATTATGATATGTTTCCACTAAGGATTTTCATGAAAAACTGAGAACACAGAATGATTTTGTAGTTTATTGTGATAAATCAAAGCTGGAAGTACACTGAACACTATGGGGTTAAAAGTCTAGATGTAGATACAACACCCCTCGCTGGAGGGTTTCTAGGCTAAAAAGTGACACATCCTGTCTTCCTGGTAGGTCATGGATGATAAGAGAAAATCTTCTCAACAGGAAGAGAAAGAAAATGGCCACTTAGTTGCTCAGGATGCATACTATCTGGGGTGGAACAGGGTTGTGGTTGTGGATGGCTTGTGCATTTTACCCCCGAGGTCAATTCAAGGTCACTTAACATTTAGTTCTTTGTGCCCAGAACTTGTTTATTGCCTCCCTGAGCAAACACCCCCAGCAAAGACATCCTCTTCCATCAAATGCCCTAAAGAGGTGATCTTGTATATATCATCACTCTATCTCCATCTCTTTTCCTATTATCCTGATATCAATAATGCTATTGTCTTATCTTGAACAGGGTCATTTGTCATCTTTCAACGGACAATTCCCTTTCTTTGAAGCCAGTGCAAGAAGGTCTCCCCCGGGGTCAGAAGAAGGCAATTCGGGACCTGGGGCTGCATTCCTGGACATCTTAATAAGAATCTCTTCATGTTGCATGACTGCCTAGAATTCATTCATTCTCTGAAGAACTTTGTCGTTTCTAGCTCCGAGGCTTCCTAGTTTAAAATACTATCGTAACTGAAACTCCACAAAAATTCGTATAATTTTCATTAACTGAAGTTATCACAGTTTAAGAAGAAAAAGAATATTATTCATAACATAAGGTTTTAGTTTGAAACGAAAAGCAGTTATTTGAATTTATTTCAATTACATTACCATTGGCATATCTAAGGGGGCGCCGCCGGCCCACGACCCATCCAACGGCCCAAGTGTCTTTCATTTTCATAGGGGTTAGAAGGAAAATATCAACCACCTGAAGGCGCCGGAGCGCCCCCTCCAACGAGAAATCCTGGATCCGCCCCTGGTTACAAAGTTGATTTCGCAAGAATTTTAAAAAATCACTTGTTGAAACCGCAAAGCAAGATGTGATAAAATATTTAATCTACATGGATTTATTTTCATCTTTTATTGATCAGGCATTTTTAGTCATTTAACCTTCAATTTCAAATGAATAAGGAAACTTTGTTGCCAACGGGCAAGCAAGAAAACTTTCAATAACCTCTGTAATTTCGTTATCAATTTTGCCCGTTTAGTGCCCTAGCAATTTTGGAAGGTAGCATTTTAAAATTTTGCGAAGTTGGCAATTAGACAGACAAATCAAACCTGCAATTAAAGTTTCCCCCTTTAAATGCAACTAAATTACGCAAAATAGCTGTGAAAAATCATACAACCTGCATCAAAACATTTAATATTAAACATTTTATGAAAACAAATGTGGAGATAAATCGTGTTTTGCTGTCAGCATTAAAAACTTACAAATTCATCGTTCTGCATTTGTGTTTAATCTAATTCAGACGACTTTTTAGTTTTTGAACAGATCGTTCATGAAGAGAACGCGAGGAAAGAAATTATTCTAGGTTTTTTCTAATTCGGTCTTTGTCAGATCTGTAAGATAGGACAGATCTGTTTACTTTAATAATTTCAGTACAAATTTAATAATTTCAATACAAATTAACAAAAATGCGACACACGTTGTTTATTACAAATATTAGTTACTATGACTTAATAACGACACATGATCTACCTTTTTTTTAATTACGATGCAAACCAAATCTGAGAGATCTGTCAGATCTGACAGAAACATAATTAGAAAAAACCTCAATTGAGACACTTGTGAATTTTTAGTAAGATAAAAATAATTACATTCACATGATGTTTATATTTTTTATTTTAAATATGACTTCATACAAGTCTTTACCTGTTTAAATGATACTTGTGGTAAAGATATGTCTGCAAAATTCGATGCATGATTCCAACTGTAGCGAATCAAAGTTAAAAATAAGCGATTTCTTCGTCCTTGTTTTTTCCATGTTGATGACTGTGAAGAGATAAGTCGCCCTGACCTGGCAGAGGACGGAACACTCGGGCGTGAACGTACTCTTCATTTCCTACATGTATCTGCAAACAATTACATAATACGAAACACCGAATAAGGTGGTTTTAACTATTTTTTATTATCGTTCACGTTTTAACTATTATTTCGAATAATTTTAAAGTCAGTAACTAAAATTGTAAAAATTGGATACACTGCGAAAAATATTTTTGTAAAATTATTATTACTGTTTGTTTACATGAATCAAAAGAAATTATTTAATTTACCATATTTGAATTCAATAAATTTAATCTATTAAATAACTTTAATCGGAGTTAGCGTGACGGAAACACGAAAAGAACTATACGCAAGAAGACAACAAAAAACAGCAAACACATATGATTGGTGGTGAACATCACATTAACTTACGACAGAAATTTACCTTTATGAAAAAGTTTGTTCCTGCAACAACCTGAGATCTGTAATGCGTGGCCTTGTATTCGTCAAACTTTTTCCCAACTTTCTCTTCAAGGGGCGATCTGACCTGATGAAAGGGATTAACATTTTCTAAGTACTAAAGTATATTTTCTTTATTTTAGCTGCACTAAAGATAATTGTAACCAAGAAATTTGCACGGAAATTTGTGGGGTCTACCAACAATCAGTTTTGGAACTGGTATCAGTCCTCGTTTTCCTATCAATTGTTATTTTGATACACATAACACGTAACAAGTATATTAAACACAATGTCATTTTATAATTAACAGTATTTATAATATAAATCAAAATTGAACACTTAATTGGGTAAAGGTTCTGATAATAGTCTGCAATGTTGGGAAATTCATTTAAATTTTAAAATAAACTAAAATGATCGTTTTCAACAATTTATGGACATGTGATAATGAGACAGATTTTCCGCCGGATGTTTTCTGGTAATCCCCGTCACCAGCGCATGATAAGTCATGTGATTTTGAAATTCATCATGAGACCCAAAAAAACCCCAAAATACCGGTAATTCTTAAAATGTTATCCTGATAATTAAAATGCATAATATTGAAAGATTCTTTGTAATTTATCGAAAAGATAACACAGGTTAAATTCCTCCCCATGAAATAGATCTACAACTAAAACCAACAAAGCAAATCGACCCATCTGGTTGTTGATTTTAAAATTACTTATTTCACAAACCTCCTCAGCTATCTTCTGGATGTCAGCCGTAGCCTCTTTAACATCACTTGCTCCTCCGCACATCATTTTTGCAGCTTCACTTTTGAAATTTCTAAACTAGACGTGAAAAGCGAATAAACTTCTCTCTGCTGTTGTTTTCCTGTTGTTCAGTGACCAAGAAAATGTTGCCCTCCGTAAAGTGCAGCAGAGCATCACATGCTGTCTGCTAGTGAATCATTTTGTAGAGACAAACATTTTAATTGCACCTGGTCTGTTTTCCTATCGCAAACAGTGGCTTCGAATTTATCCCTTCTTTTTATCATTTATTTCGGGATAAAGACTCATACGACCACAGCATGAGACAGGGAAGAGATGGGAAAATTGCGATGTTTAATAGTGACAAATTTTGGAACACATTTTCCAAAGTGAGTAACCTCTCATGTGAAACCCAGTGACGGATCCAGGGATTCCCGGAGGAGAGGGAGCCGCCCATTTAACTCACAATGAAATTGACGAAAATTTAAGCTGTAGGAGGGGCGCCCCACACCCTCTGGATCCGCTGACAAAAGACTGTTATAAATTTATGGATCATGAATGTTGGTCTATGTTCCGTATCCATATTCCAGTTTTAGCGTTTCAAATTTTATAAAATGGGAATAATTCTTGTGCTGAATCCGTATCTTGGACCGATGATACGTGCGTGCGTGCATGTGTATGTTAAATTAAAAGGCGACAGTAAAAACTTTCATGATTCACTCCTTTTAAATAAAGTTCGGAACAAAGTGCAATTAGCTGTAAAAGTTTTATTGATCTCTGCAGATATTACAAGACATGTACCTTTGTTAAATTTACCGATCTGACTGTAATTCTGAATTGGAACTTTCATAGAAAACCTAAGTGTACATAAGTGCTTGCCCAAGAGTTACTTAGTATTCTACATAACCATTTATATCTCTGACTTTCTTGAAATCACGGAACACAATATGCATGTATAATATAACACTTGACCATAAAACATGAATTTAATAAGGAATACCACTCTGCTTGCAAATCATGAAAACAAAAGCACATCAAAAGGACATCGCGAAATTCTTTTGTTCTGTACGTTTCAAAATTGATAGGAATTTCACAATTTGGTTTTGGTTGTAATTTCCGGCAAATATTGGCTCTGATTAAAAACCTCGTCAATTATCGGACGCAATAACTGATGTCGGAGACAACTTGTCCATAATAATATCCAGGGTATATGTGAACAATTGGTAGCACATGTACTAACTCATCAGTGCCTATGTAGCTTAAATAAACAAACATTATTTAACAATAGGTCTATTTGCCACGAAACTGAAACTTAATTTGTTACCTCGAAGACCCGAGAGACAATACCCCATACCGAAAAACTAGTGGCCGTCGGGTTGTGGAGAAATGAAAAAAATATGACTAGTAGCGTGCTTTCATTAACTTAATAACACAATTCCAAGAAATTAATGCGTTAAGCATTATGTTGGATTATTACCTAATGTTGATCTGATAGTGTTAGGTAATAGTCCAACATTTCGCCACTTTTAACGAGTACAGTTGCATTTAAGGGTGGAGTTAAGTTTATGAAAACGCTCTGTTAATTTGCAGAGTTTATTTGCAGTATCATTTTCATTGTACAATTTTTTAAATATCATAATGTAAATTGGTTGTAGTTTTTCAAACAAATAATGGAGCCTTATTTAAATACATTAAATAATGCAGTTGACTTTTACTGAAAAATGTTAATTAAAGAGTGGTAGTCAAAAACATCTCCATGATTTAAAAGAATTCAAGCGCATCATCGTCGGCCTTTTTATCTTTAAAATCCGTAAGAGATACGTCTTCACTTGCAAACGATCTGTATATCTTAATGTGGACATACTCTCCATCTCCTACATGTATCTGAAACATTAACCTCCGAGGTCTTCATTTTATCTCTATGCTAACTATTCGGAAATTGCTGTGCGTCTCTACCATCTATTAATTGTTTCAACATAATCAAACATAAATGCAATTAGACATTGTCTCCATCTGCCATACATACACTTACACATGTACATGCTGGAAAAAGTAGACCATTAAAGAGCACAGTGTGCTTTTCGTGTAAACATAAAATGATAAACTTTTCAGCAGATGAACCAAAATAAACTTTATTTTGTGATTTGGTGCTGTAGTTTGGTCCATTTTACTGGGCCACTGGTGACTCTGCCCATGGGTTTCAAAGTCAGAGTGGAAGTCTTGCTCGCATGCTTTCTTATGATACCCAGAGACACTTCTGATCTTTACCCACTTTCAGCTCTATGTAGGAGTATGCACTGTAGTTGGGTGTTAACAGGCAGCTGGCCATACTTTTTAATACTCTTTTTCAAGCATTTAGAGTATACCGGTTAGCAGGCACCGAGCCTAGACTCCAAACCGCAACCTTTGGATCTGGACTAGACGTGAGTTGCCACGGAGGCGCGGCCAACCAAATAATGTTGTTTCAGGAAGATTTTCATTTAATATATCCAAATCATCTGCTATTTGATAATGGTCAATATTTATTCTATAAACCTACCTTTATGAAGTAGTTAAAACCCGATACCACTTGAGTACTGTAATGCGTCGCTGTGTATTTATCAAACCTTTCACCAGCTTCTTCTTCTAGTTCTGGCCTCACCTTATTATTAATACAACCATGCATTAACACATTGGCGGATCTAGGGGGGGCGCCGCCGGCGCGCCCCCCCCCCCCAACGGCCCAAATTTTCTTCGTTTTCAGGCACTTTCCGCTAAATTTTGGGCGAAAATAGGGGTTGGCGCCCCCCCCCCAACGGGCCGGGCGCCCCCCCCCCAACGGGAAATCCTGGATCTGCCCCTGTTAACATACGGAATTGTTATGTCCATGAAACAACTTACGAGTCAGTAACGGACCCAGGATTTCTCTGGGGGAGGGAGGGGGCAAACCTCAATATCTTCAAGACATTTATCCCTCAGAGTATAAAACAACTCATTTAAGGATGTTTTTTTGTAATGACATTAATTGCTTTTTTCTTCTTCTCTTTTTTTAAAAATATTTTTTTGGCGGCAAAAGTCGCAGTCCCTTATCTGGGACAGTGCGCAACTATGTTGCGGGTACTGATGACGTTATTTGTTTGAACTCATCCCCGCTGCACTTTAAAATCGGGATTTCCAAAAAGGGGCAAAAACACAGAAACTACAATAACAACAATAAATCATTAGGAGGTGAAACATGTACATCAGAAAATTTAGCGAGAGTACAATAGAATATTCCACTTTGTTTCAGGGCGTATAACATCAGCAGTACTCTTTTTACCTTAAAGCCTAATCTACTGGTTTCTCAAAATTTGATTGTTTTACTGGCCTCATCAGCCATGTCCTGAATTTCTGCCGTTGCCTCCCTGGGTTCTGATAGTCCTCCAGGTACCTGTTGAGCAGATTCGATTTCAGGTTTCAGCAGCATCAACATTATTAGCAGCAACATCTTCATCATTATCATCATTATCTACAGCAACTACAATTTGGAAAAGACTAAAGATACAAAACCCAGGAGAATGGTTCAACGCTCGAAGTCAGACTAATGTTTATGTCCCGGATCGCAAAGTGCAATGGGAAATGTAGACTATTAATGTAATTTTTCAGTGCTCCGTTTTGTAGTTAATTCAGTTTATTAATGGAGATAAAATAAAGCAAAATTATATAAACAACTTATCATGCCAAATTTGATGAACAAAGCAGCATTGTTATCATAGCAGTGAAAAATGTGGATCGGCAATTTGTGATATTATAATATAGTCCCCCAAGTTCTGAACCCCAAAGTTGGTAGAACAATTTGTTTAATGTAAAAGTTTGTATAAGAAATGTAAAAGAAACAATCTCAAGAGTTCTGTGTAATGTTTATTCTCTGAATCCTAATCTTCAACTCACCCCAAGTAATGGTTACAATCACTTTTATAGAATAACAGAATATTACAATTGTCCAATAGTAACCTTCCAGATTAATGATGTAAGAGTCACATGATGTTTACAAGTCATATGTTGTTTACCTTAATGATGTCACAGAATTACCCAGTACATTTAAGACACAAACATATGATGTAATTTGTTTACAATCTTAAGTACATTAGAGTCACAAACATATGATGTATTTTGTTTACAAATTTAAGTACAGTTCAGTTCAGTTCATACAGTTTAGTACAGTTCCTTCCAATATCAATACATCAATGTCACTAGTACATAACCCAAAATCCTTACATCAATTTCTACAGCAATTTCTCCCTATTTTATTCACATTTATTTCACCATAATTTACAATAGTAATAAATGCCAATTAATACTAATTAATATCAATTAATAATTAATGAAAATGGTCTTAATTAATAAAGAACAATAGAACACCCAAATACAGTTATAATTGGCATAATATTACATTAACATACAATTTGAATTGCAATGTTTCCTGCCACGGATGAGGGCTGAGCACCGAGACCTTCACAGAGACAATTTTTATCTCCATACGCCTTAAATATGTACACTCACACAAAAATCATAAAACATTTACACCATTGCTCTCATTTTGTGAAAATTTTATGTGGTAATAAATTGGATTGCTTAATGTTTTGCACATAAGAATTTATAAAAGCTGAAATGTGATGAAAACACACAAAAGCTACACAGTCAATATTTACTGGAAAATACATACGACTTAGTCATGTCACACATTCCTGTACCGACATTGCCTCATCGATATGCGAGAAACCTTAGAGTCTTGTATGGATATTGGTTTCACCTTGGTTCCACATAAAAAGTAATCGTTAATCTTATCATGTTAAAGTGTTAAAGGCTTCTCTCCAACATGTTGACATATATTTTTGTGCATAAAAATGTATTTGCCTACAAAGCAACAATTCTTCTAAGCGCACTGTCATATTTTGTCTGCTGTTGTTTCATTGCAAGAAAATTGGATTAATCGCATACATATTGGGGTGTATTTGGCATCTCCGAAAAAAGTTTTTGCTTTAGTAGGATTTCTTGCACTGCTGTCTTCAATAAACCCCACAGAACTTAGTAATACTAAATCTTTGAAAAAAAGTCGGTAAAATGAAACTCATGTTCCTTTCTTCTTTTGTTAAAAAAAAAAGAATTCCCCAACAACAAAGGACACAGCGAATCCATAATGGAAACTTGTTTCTCTGGCGGCGTCAATAGTTTACAGTGTTACGTATGAGAACCTGAACACGCGGCAGCAATTCCGGTTTGTCTTCAGTTTTCTTTTGGGTGGAAAACAATGAAGGTTTTTCTTAATTAATTTTGCCAAACAAATTAGGTAAATTTGCCTAATGAGTGGCTACTACTTTTAGTATTATTATTAATTTTAATACCTTGGAAGATGATTAAATTTAGGATTCATTACTAAATTTAATACAATTGGAAGTAATTAATATTAGTTTTATCTTCAAAGTAATATTCACTTTGCTATAGAATAAGGCTAATTTGCCTAATTAGACAAATTTGCCTAATTTGTCAAGGCTTGGGAAACATTTAGGAAAAACCTCTAATGTATTTGGTTGTGTCTGCCTGTCTCTTCGGGCAGGAACTTTTTGCACCTTAGTATGATGGGTATTGAATTCACCAAAATAATTGCTTTGTTTTGTACAGGTGGGTCGTCGGCTAAATAGCATTCTTGTTTTGTTAAAATTTTTGTGGACTGTTTCATGGAGCAACCGATACTCTTTTTTGGATTAGAAAGATTCCAAAGTTCAGATTCCAGCGCTGCAGGAGTGTTACTCTCTAAATTACACTTTCTTGGGTTTTTTGTCTAACTAGACTAATTATTAATTATATCTACTTTATTGGGCTATTTTACCCTACTTTCAGTAATAACCTAATTTGTTACTATATACACAAAAGATACGCATTTCCTGCACGTTCGTTTCTATATTTTGTTCCTTGCAAATCCCGAATATTGAGAATTAAACAATAACAAACAGGTTTTAAATCTTTTTCCTAATCAGGCAGGAAATAATGAAGAGTACCGCTAAAAGACGCAAACACATCAAAAATGGATTTACATGTAGAATGCGGTACAAAAAATTCGATCTCTCCACCGGGCATCCACCTCAAGAAAATCCTAGTGAATAAAAAAGTTTTTAAAAACTAATCGTTTAATCGATAGACTCGTTCTCAATGAGTTAGATTGTTAAAAAATCATTTAGGTTGAGCCCATGGACCAGTAAAACACACTTTTCTCTAAATGGGCATCCTTTTCTCTGTCAAGTTCGGGACACTTTTGAGCATTATAATGTTAGTTTTTCCATGAAATGAAAAAAATTACGTACTGCACGTAATACCTTTGATTACAAAACGAAGTCTTTCGACCACTGTTAATGCTATTGTGCTTTAATCTGTAAAATTAATGATTACATGAACATGTCTTAATATGCCAGTTTTGTGGCCGTGATGCATTATGTTTTACTAGACCTAATTTTGCTTCCAAACCAGGATTAAATAACACTTTCTATCTGTGATGTTCTTGCCGGTGTTAACAGAGACAAACAATTGGTTTTAACTGAGTAACTTTATTGGAGCGTCCATTGCTCCATGCTCGATTCCAGCAACCACCAGATGGCGTGTGTTACAGCAAAGGCATACAAACAAGGAATTACGCTACGATGCATTACTCACAGATAATGATATCTGTTACATCTCCCCTTTAACAAAAGAAAGGATAATATTACAGCATTCAACTAAGGAATAAATAAATAAATGTGATGTAAACTGTCACAAATAGACATTTTGACTTAAACGCTTGTTACAAATAAACACACAGATCTGTCACCATACGGACATGATCATAAATAAGACCATTGGTACTAAACGGAGTAATACACTGAAATGAAAGTTGAAATAAACAGTTAATGCATTGAGTTTGCGACTTTAAGTGATGGATACAGTGCATAAATATGCTGTGCGCATTTGTAATTATACAAAGTTCACCTGAGATACATGTATGTATGATTACATAGCATTGAGTAAGCCATAAATTCTAAAATAAAGCTAAACAAATATTATAAAGATGGAATCTGAGTCCTTATTTACTAAGCACACTTTGAAACTTCTATACAGGGTACACAATGCATTTCTCCGCAATTGTGTGCAACTGTACACGTTACCGTTAGTGTCTATGGATCTGTTGAACAGATCTGAAAGTTCAAATCACAAATTAGCTCCTGTCGCCTTGATATGTTGATATTCTTATCTTCTGATCCGTCTTCTCCCCGGATAAAGGAAAATGGCATCTTTGCTGTCTTGGAATGGGTACATTGCAGTCACATACAGCTATAATGAAGACACTGTGCAAACATTTAAATGTAAACATTTGGATACTTGCATATTACATAATAATAGCACTATAATGATCACACACACATGTAGAAATTAATAATATGATACAATATATGTTTATTATAAATCTAATCAGTTAGGTGGAATGATTGATCGTCCTACCCTTGTGACTTTGTTACTCATCACTTAGTTACTTGTAACAGTTGCGGCAGCATTACGTGCTGGCTAAAGCACAACTCTTTGTTATTTGTAACTGTAACCATTTTTTGATTAGATTTAGGAATATCTGACAATTCTTTTGACACAATAGGGTTAAGTACAGGGATCTCCCTTTTAACCTGCAAGTGAAAAGGAATTTTTGAATGACGGATATCAACTTGGTTGCAAGAAATTACATTGCCTGAGGGTATCTGAATTTTGTAACTTCTGTCTTGTCTTTCCATGACATGCCTGTTTATCCATGTTCCATCTTTGAAGACCATCATGTCTGCACCTACAAGAAGTATTTCTTTGTCCTTAGCATTACGATTGTGATAAAATTTGTTCTTGTTGGCATGCTTCTGCAATTTATCTTGGACCGTGTCATCTCTACAACTATCGAAACATGGTAATAAACCTTTAAATTTACAGGAATTGAGCAATTCCACTGGTAATGGAAGGGTATCTGACACTGGTGTGCACAAATATTCTAATAAACCTAGAGGCCATTTGTCTCCTGATTTCTTCATGATACGCTTGACCATTTGTACAGCCCTTTCTGCCGGGTTTCCTGAGTGATGATATGCGCTTGAAAAGCTAACTTTCACGTTTAGAATCATTCATTCCCTGCAAGAAATAATGTGATGTAAAATTAGAACCCTGGTCACACCTCAACTCCGAGGGTAAACTGAACTCGCTGAAAATGGATATTGTGCGGGATAATGTTTCTTCCACAGAATGTGATAAAAGACGTTGGACAGTGACAAATTTGGAGTAATTGTCCACCACTAGCAGATACGATCTGCCTTAAAATTCTAATATATCACTGGCAAATGTGTCCCATGGTTTAGTGGGCACTGACAGAATAAGTGTTTCTTTCTGCTGTCTATTTTGATTTTCCTGGCAAGATCAACAACTCTGTACCATCTCCTTGATGTCTTTGATATTTGATATTTGGCCAGTACACACATGTACATGCACGCAAAATGGTTTTCGTTACACAAAGGTGCACAGTGTGTAGTTTTGATAAAGCATCATTTCGGAGTGAAACTGGTACTACAATTCGAGTTCCTTTCAGGACCATGCTGTCAATCATGCATAGCTCATCTCTGAAATTAAAGAAAGGCTGAATGGATTCCACACATTTGGACTTTGATGAAGGCCATCCGTCGTAAATGTACTGTTTGAGAATTTGTAGATCTGATCATCCTTCATCCCTGCTTGTATTTCTGAAATTTTGGAATCAGAAACATTCACATCTATGTCATGAATAGACACATTTAAATCTGATAGTTCAGAGTTTTTACCATCCACTGTATTGTGCAATGGCAATCTAGATAGAGCATCAGATAAAAACATTTTTCTTCCAGGCTGGTAAAGACAATCAAAATCATAGTCTGAAATTTGGAGTAACATCCTAGCAAATGAGGACTAGTATTAGTGATGTTTTTCTTATAAAGTGAAGTAAGCGGCTTATGATCTGTAATAACAATTGACTTGTGTGCATACACAAAATGTTTAAACATCTCCAGAGAGAATAAAATACCTAATAATTCGTGTTCTATGTTTGCATACCTAGACTCCACACTGGATAAAGATTTTTCTGCATAAGCAACAGGTCTCAGGTTGTTTGGTACTTCACCACATTCTGCATCATTCTTCAGTTCACTATCGGGTTGGAGTAATATGGCTTCCAGTCCCAATTTCCAGGCATCTGTTTCCATGTAAACAGGTAATTCTGGATTGAAAAATTGGATAAGGCAATCATTTGTAATTTTCAACTTGAGAGTCTCAAATGCTTCTGTACAGGTTGCCGTCCAAATAAACGGTATGTCTTTCTTTGTCAATTGCTGAAGAGAATGACGCAGCTTTGCCAAGTCTGGAATGAAATGAGATAGCCATGTAACAGATCCCAGGAATGATAAAAGTTGAGCAATGTTTTTGGGAATAGGCCAATTCCTAATTTCCTGCACTTTTTTGGGATCCAATTTAATTCCTTGCTTTGTTAGGACCATGCCAAAGAATGGTACTTTGCTGCAGTTGACTCACACTTTCTCAGGATTCAGGTGAAGATCTATTTCTACACACATATTCAAGAAATTAATTACATTAGTATTGTGTTCCTGTTGAGTTTCTCCATACACAAGTATATCATCAGCAATCCTCATTACCCCTGTAAGGTGAGAAAGTAATGTGGATTCAAAAAGATCACCGCTATTGCAGAGTCCCATAGCAAGAACATTAAACATGTAAACACCGATTGGCATCAACATTGCTGTTAACAATTTGGATTTCTCAGATAATGGTAAATGGAAAAATCCTTTGGTTGCATCAAAGACACTAAAATACTTGGCCTTTGCCACCTTGTGTGATACTTCATCAATACTTGTGCTGTTACAAACAGGACGTAAAATGTATTCATTAAGTCTTGTCAGATCAAGACAAATGTGCAGCTTGCCATTAGGCTTCTTGACAATTACATATGAATTCAACCATTCAGTCAGTGTATCCCTGTCCAACTTTGATATGATGCCTTGTTCCTCCATGGATCGGATTTCTTCTGCGAACTTGTCCTGTAATGCAATTGGTACATGTCAGGGTGCAGCCTGGAAAGGAATTGAGTGTTCTTTCAGCTTTATTTCTACTGGCTTGATCGGCAAACGTCCTACCCCTGAAAATAAATGAGAGTATTTACTGTCATTAATGATCTTATCCTTTGTTAAAGCACAAGC